>JAVKPL010014749.1:0-89365 GCA_032173675.1 Gastrolobium villosum | reverse complement strand
ATTGTCAATACCCCAAAAGCCTACCCATCTAATTTTGAACTATGATGCTGACAGGTAAAATGGTTAGAATAATCAAGAATGGTGTGTTTGGAATCTTGTAGCTCAGGGTTTTGTAACAAGGTAGACCACTCCCAAGTAGTCCCAACTATCAACTAAAACCTGGCTATAAATGAAGGTCTACTTTACAGGAAAACTCTGTTAGCTTGTACCATCAACATCAACATCAACATCAACATCACCTTTATCCCAAATTAATTGGGGTCGGTGGTAGATGAACCCATATGAAATATATAAAATTGTTGAAAAAAAAAAAAAAGAGTGACTACAGAAGAAGAACAAAGAATTCTAGAACGTGCAGAATCATACCTGGGGTGCAACAAACCTTCGAGGAAGAAGTTCTTCATGGCGCCTTGCACAACTGCCAAGACAATATCTGTGCAAATTAACATAATTTCAGTAGGTATGCACAAAATATTCAAGAGAAAATATCAAAATATTTTTAACATAGTAATGGTTTAATGGTTTAATGACCTTCAGGTCTTGAGTGAATATGATACGAAGTTGACCCTCACGACTAACACGAGCTGCTCATATACACTCTCTTGAACTGCTTTTGCATATTCTAACATCATTACACCAGAAGGAAATCTAAATTCACGTGGCAAGTCCAAAAACATAAGTTCATCGATCACTCCACTGCCAAATTTGATTTCATTAAGTCTAGGCAGTACTTCAAAAGTTGTTTCTGTTAACAATACCCAGAATGTAGATATTATTAGATTGTCAATATCAGAACTTTCAAAGAAATAACATACTAATAATCTAGCTTACAGATCTAATCAAAGTGCAAATCACGTATCTTCCACCATTGCCTACTTACAATCACTCATATTTTATTTGCTTGTTATTGATTGCATTTTGTTCTGCTAGTTTTCTAAAACTTTCAATTTAAACTGAAGATTATTTTGTACAATTTAGAATGTGATCCCTGGTCAGCATTGACTGCAATAGGTTCTTGTCAGAAATTGGAATTCTACACTGAAAATATTCCCCAATCATAGCACAAAGAATAACAATATTTTCATTTTCTTACCAAATCCCCTTCCAGATTTAGAACCACATAAGTCACAGTGCCATGTATCCTGAACAAAGAAATATCAATGTCATCATATTATGCACTTGTCAAAGACTCAAAAGCACCAACAATGAAAAGGGAAAAGTGGTTTAGACAAAAAAATACTAAACTAAGCAAATGCAACTATTTCATACATTACTCTTGTATAGAATTCTTAGGTGTTGCCAACAACTACATGATAAGCTAATGCAATCCATTAATACATTGAATGCACCATTGCTTTATAACAAGGCATCATCCTATTCATGAAACAAGAATAGAAGGTTAAATAATAGGTGCAAAAACTGACCATAGCTGCTTGGGGGAACACACCAAGTGCATGAGGCCCAACATTATTATATGACGACAAGCACCACCGTTTCTTTGCGCGAGGCGAGTAATATTCGACCACAAATTTTCTCCAATAAGCAATACTATTATCCTGAGACAAACAGGTAAATTGAATAACAGTTCTAACCAATCCAGAACTTCAAAAGTATCCAAAACATTAAATAAATGCGTAAGATTAAATACACTAATTTTTTTATTGGTGCCAGAAATAGAAGGATTAATGCTTGAAAAAAAAAACCAAAAATAAACAGAAGATGTAGCGAATCTCAAATAGACTTAACACATCATACAAATCATAAATCATAAATCATTGCTGCCATAAGAACAAAAATAATCCAAAAGCCAGGCCATCACATGCAGCTAATAAACAGAACTCACATTTGGTCGTTGCCTTTGATGATAGAGGTACTGCATCAATCGACGGGCGCACACACCATTAACACTACTGTCATATGGTCGCTTCCCAGCAGATAAGGGCTGCATCACTTGTGGCTGTAATTGCTGCCTCAACTGCATTTGTTGTTGTTGTTGCTGCTGCTGTTGCAGTTGAGCTCTCTGTAACTGTGGCATTGACTGAAAGATATGTTGTTGTCTCAGTCTCTGCTGCTGCTGCTGAAGCAAAGCCTGTAACTGCGGATTACGACCCTGGAACAGCATGGGATCTTGTCTCTGAAGAAGCTGCTGTATTACCTGCTGTTGGACTATATCATCCTGCTTCATATCCAGCCTAGGTTTCTTCGACATCTGGGAAATATTATTTGGATCTTGAATAAAAGATCCTTGTACTTGTGCACCCATTTGGAGTGAAGCTATATCATCCTGCTTCATATCCAGCCTAGGTTTCTTCAACATCTGGGAAATATTATTTGGATCTTGAATAAAAGATCCTGGTACTTGTGCACCCATTTGGAGTGAAGGGCCAGTTTGAGATGCCGGAAAAGATGTAGTGTTTGAAGCACCCTGCAGCTGCTGCTGATTCTGCTGCAAATGTTGAACATTGTGCTCTTGATGAGAGCTCTGTTGTACAACAGAGGAACCATCCATCACTGGAGATCCAGCAATATTAATATTATTTGATGTGAATGACATGGGTGAGGCAGGTAATCGTATGTATGAGTCTCCGTTAATGCTTGCACTTCTCTGCACATGGGGGCCACCAGAGAGTGCAGAATTTGCATCTGTGACTAAAGAACTGGCTCCAACACTTGGTGCTGAGTTTCCCACACTGTTCAAAACTGTATTATTCAAATCCCCAGAAAGTGGACCCGGATTCGAACCACCAGTTCCTGGAACTGTGTTAGAAGAGTTAACAAAAGATGAGCTTAAGTGAGAGTTAACTATATTCTGTGACTGTCCATCTCCTTGAAAGAAAATTCCAGAACTTGATGACGACTGGGTTAACCCTCCTGCCACCCGAGAAGGTGGCATGGGAAGCATCCCCACTTGGTGACTGGAATCAAAGTAGCTCTCCAGAGCCAGGCTTAAACTGTTCCCGTGCTCTATGTAAGTTGGTAAAATATCGAGTATTAACCCCTGATTTAATTTCTTCTTTCTCTTAAATATCCAAGCTTCACTCTATGTACACAACCTTTAAACAAATCTACAAACTCCAGTGCAACCAAATGCACCCAAAAATTGTTATCTTCTCAACTCTGGACAACAACTGATATGGATCTAACATAAACAAAGGAAAAATGTATACAAATTCATTAGCATAATGAAAAATACAGCTGAAACCAACACAACCAATTAAACAAACCAACCCTGGTTAACAAGCATATGTACACTTTCGAAAACACACCCAGAAATTGAACAATAACCCATTACCCTTTTCAAGTAACGAAAATCACAATCTAACATTTAAAGGCACAAAACCCTAATTCTTATTAATTAAGACAACGGTCTCCACGTAAAAAAAGAAAAACATTAGCAGAGGGGAAAAACCCAAAATCCCAAATTCTGAAATCACACATTCAAAACCCCAATTCACACATTCAGAACCCCAAAATCAAATTGCGAAACCAAACAATCAAACAGAAAAGAACAAAACCGGAACCCAAATTCCCTTCTCAGCACACACACAAAAGAGAAAAAAAGAAGAAAAAAAATCAGAACACCCAAATACGAGAAAGTCCCAATTCGCATCCCCAAACAACGAAAAGCGCAGACTTTGAACTCAAAACCCAACACAACAAAAAAAATTGAAAACTTAAATAAACAAATAAACCCTAACTCTTTATGCGTATTATTTAAAAAAAAGAAATTGAAAAGAGATAAGAAACTAAAGAAACAACATTAATAGTTCTACAATCGATCACTAATTGAAAGTTGAACCCCCAATGAAGCTAGGAAAAAAGAAGAAGAAGAAGTTGTTCAGTGGCAAAACGATTCGATTAAGGAACTACTCACATCGAAATCGCAAGCTGTGAAAAGCAAAACTTCGCGTTTTGGAAGCGTAAATATGAGACTGAAAATTGAAATCGCAGAGAAAAGAGAGAGAGAGAGAGAGAGTAGTGAGGAGCAGTGATTATAGTTATAGATACCTAGTGGGAATGGGAATGGCAAAACGGTAATAACCTGTGTTTGCCGGTTGTGTGCCCCTATATAACCGGCAGTATCCGGTGAAGATTGGGACACGTGTCCAGAAATTGATAGTGGAACATACTCGGTGATAGATCCGCAGCCGCTCGGAAAGCTCAATTGCTGACGTGGCGATGTTTGATTGGTAGATGTTTTTTTACTTTGAGAGAAACCCTTCTTCTGTACACGTAATGTTCACGCTTTCGAATAAGAACCTTCGTTTGATAATGTTTCTATCAATTCCGAGGAAAAAGGATTTTATGGAATAAATTATTGAATTAATAATTAAAAAAAAACTTAAAACTTTTGATAAAACGATAAGGAATAAAATTATTTCTCTCAAAATTTTGAGAGAAAGAATTTTGCCGCCCTTGATATCTATCCCATTTGAATTGGATTAGTAAGATAATAACAAATTAATAGTGAAATAAAAATTAATTTATTAAATTATTATAATTTACTTTTTAATTTTTTAATAACTATTGTAATTTTATAATTATTCTTTTATTATTATAGAAATCAGATTTTAATTTAAATACATTTTCAACTGAAAATTCATTTAATATTTTATTACGGAATATATCTAACAATACGAAATAATAAAGATATGAAATAATAAAGATATGAAAATAAAACCCCTATCCCTAAGTTGAATCGTACACCAAATGAGAGATTTATACAATCCAAACTCAAGAGGTAACTATATCTGTCAACACCCACATTTTGACTATAAGTTTATTGTTTGTGCTCAATGATTGAGAGATTTGCTATAAGCTAACCAAAATAGATATCTGTATATTGGATATCTCCAAGCGCATATCCTACGCTATTATTTTACCTTTCTCTAGGAATGAACATATGTTATTATATTAATTAATAAATTTAATATTTCATAAAATAATGTAACAATACATTATTAAATATCATTTTTATTAAAAAAGTTTAGAATTACAATGAAATATGACATGTGCATAATAAATTATAAAACTATTTAAATTAATTCTTTTATCAATAATTGTATTTTTTTAAGTGAATTATTTTTAAATGCAGGTCATCGTCTATGAACAATTATCCTGTACGGTCGCACTAGATTATGTTCGGCTACCTACGAGTGAAAGGATGCGTCCCTTCGGGAGGGCAATCATGGTATTTTAAGAATTTTAGAGACTGGTACCGTACAGGTTTGACCGGAACCTTTGCAGTCTCATTGGGCAATTTAAAAAGGTATATTTATTATTATTTTTTATAATATTCGAATCTCCAATCAACCGATTAATCCAATTTTAAATTTTAGCATTTTATTTACCAATAAAAAATAGCATTTTTATACTCTTCAAAAATTGCAAATCTTAAAATCAAACAAATTATCTTTAAAGCAGATCAAATTTTAAAGTTTAACTAAATTGTTATTAGACCAACTAATATTGGATTAAAGGTGTGCTTGTTCTAATGTGTAAATGAATATGTTAAAATTTCAAGTAACAGATATCATGTGAAAAAGTGTTCTTGTAATGAGGTTATTTGTTCACAATTATTTATTAATGATGAGATAAAAAAGAAAAAAGTGTATGGCTTTTAATGAGTAATTGTGATCAAATAATATGATCACTTTTATATATAAAAAAAGAGTAAGGTTATAGTTATAACTTTTTTTTTACAACCTCTTACAATCATATCTTATTACCATTGATTTCCGCTAATCAACAGTTATCATTTATTGTGAATTAATAATTAATTAATGAGTTTAATTTGCTAAAATGATAACTGATGATTGGCGGAAATCAACGGTGATAAAATATGGTTGTAAGAGGTTTAAAAAAAAAAATGTAAGTATAACCTTCCCCATAAAAAATCCAAATAGTGAAATTTTGTATCTATCTCTTTTTTAATCAATGATAATTAAACCTTATCTATTTAACACGTGTAAAGATAGACACACTTGAGCTGTATTAGCCCATCGGAGGCGTGCGTGACAAACACAATGATAACCAGAGAAAGTGGTAAACTTTTTTTTTTTTTTGGTATTAAGAAAGTGGTAAACTTTGTAAGGGAGCATGTGTACACTTCTAGGTTGTCGTTTAGGATAAAACACACTATATTTGATTATTGTTTTCAAAAACAATTTTTTAGTTTTCAAAACAAAAAAATTAAAAAACTCGTTTAGTAGGCCTGTTTTATAAAAGTATTTTGAAAATTATAACTGTTTTTTTTAATTTTAGAATCAAATTTAGAGAACATGTCTGAGTTATTTTTGTTTTCTGTTTTGGTTTTTAACTTTCAAAAAAAAAAAAATCATATAGAAAACAACTGTTCCATAACTATTTTACAAAATAGTTTTAAGAATAAAAAAACCAGAATACAATTAAACAGGCCCTTAAGGGCTGTTTGATTGTGTTTTAATTTTTTTGTTCTTAAAACTATTTTGTAGAATAAATATGGAAACAGTTGTTTTCTGTGTTTTTTTAATTTTGAAAGTTAAAAACCAAAATAGAAAACAAAAATAACTCAGACATGTTCTCTAAATTTGATTCTAAAAACAAAAAAATAGTTACAGTTTTTAATTTTTTTTTTACAAAACAGGCTTACCAAACGAATTTTTTTTTGTTTTTTTTTCTAAAAACTAGAAAACTATTTTTAAAAAACAGGAATCAAACAGAGCTTAAGAACTCTAATTTTTGCACTAAAAAAGGAACTATAATTTTGTTTTGGGCTTAATCATATTATTTGGATCTTTTGGGCTTTAACCGTAGTTTTAATCAATTCAACATGGGAGTTGATCCTCTCATGTGAAAAAGTGATCATGTTATTTCATAAAAATCGATAACAAATAATCCCATATTGACCTTCATTAAAATATTGCAAAACTCATATCACCTTAACTATTTTTTTATCCAATTTTAATATTGAGAATAAATAACTGGATACAACTTTTATAAATGTAAGAACAAAGTCATACAGATAAATGAATTCAATAACTAAATCACAAGATAAAGATAACTCCAAGACTAAGTTACTTATTGACTCTTCAAAAAGGTATAATATAATAAATAAGGGAAAACATTTTCTCATGTTGCATAAGAATTGAATTCTCATGTTGTGACCCTTCGATTTGCATGCAAAACATTTCTTTTCTTTTTTAATAAATGTGGGACCCACCACTAGTTGAGTCACAACATGAGAATTGAATTCTCATGTAACATGAGAAAATCAAATCCCATATAATAATGATGTCATAAATTTAATCTTTTAAAATGATACCAATTCTTCTCTTCTTTCTATTTTATGAAATCAATATACAAAATCAGTGATTCAATGAAATTCATGAAAGATGATTTTGTACATACAATTAGAACTCAGAATTCATACATCACGGAGCTTTTTGTTAATATGGTGATGTAAAAAACGTGAGTATAGAGTAACAAAAAGAATATAGAGCAACACGGGACTGTGACACATAAAGCATATGGCTAATGAGAAGCTCTTAAATCATTAACAAGGTAAGTGCAACAGGAAGAATGTTAATTTTTCAAATTAGAGATGCATCCTTTGATTTAAGAAAAGTCTTGCTCAGGTAAGGTTACAGAGTAGAAAAACAGCCACTAAGTAACCTTTTAAACCTCCTCCTATATTGCATGAGTCTTCAATTTCCTAATTTCTACCCTTAATTAAACCACTCTTCGTTAAACCCCGAGGGTGGGGTGAGAGCAAAGCTATTTTCCAGATCCGAATCCATGACCTTCTAATCATGAAAAAAGCAATTTTATCACAGCTCCAAGCGCGTCCTCTTGTCTGCCCTTAATTCAACCAAGAAATTCCAAATTTTGATCTGTTAAATCCTTAGCCTTGCATTTCCTAGTATCACATAGAAATCATGCTTGATTTTGTTTGTGCACCAGATAATATTGACAATGGTAAAAATACTGAATACTATTTCTAAATAAATTACATTATATAGGTTTATTTGAATATATAGAACTAGCTAAATAATCACCTGAGTAAAATAACAACTAATCTATAGAAATAGAATAGTACATTAATTAATACATCTGCCAACTGATATTCCGGAGAATAATACGCTATGATAACTAGACCACGATCCAATTTCTCCTAGTTGAAGTGTTGGTCTGTCTCAATATCTCCAGTTATGCTGAATTGGATTATGTTCAATCTTGATGGTTGATTTGTTATAACAAAACAGCTTCATAGGAGCTTCTTCTTTTATTGAGGTCATCTAAATCTAATATGATCTTCACTATTGAGTAACCATAATCCATCAGCTCAAGTTAGCATATCAGCCAACTCAGCAACACTTCTTTCTCCTTGATGAAGCTTATATATATCCTCTTGCAGATCTGAGATCCGGAAAATATCTGCTTGAGAGAAGCGATCCTTAAGATCTGTCCATGCATCAACTGCTCTTTATCTATCCAAAGTATAGATTTGGCTATGGATTCACTTATAGCTCGATGTATCCAACCTAGAACCATGTTGTTGCACCTCTCCCATGCCTGAAAAGTCAAATCTGAACTGTCAGGAATGATCATCGAACCATCAACTATTTTCAACTTGTTCTTTGACATGAAAGCCATCTTCACTGCTCTTGACCACGAATGGTGATTTGCACAATTGAGAAGTGATGAAACCAATACAGTTGAAGGATTTCCGTTTGGATGAAGGTAAAGAGGATTCCCTGGGTTTGTTAGAAACTCTGGTAACGAATTTTGATTTGTGGTTGAAACAGAATTAGGAATTGGAATAGGAATATTCACTGGATCTGCCATGGTTGAGAAAAATTCGCAGAGAAGGATATGAATACTAGAGCTTCGTGATGAAGCTCTGAAAACGTAAAGAACTTGAAATGAATTGAATTCACGATTATGTATTTTAACAAGTTACAACTGTCTTAACAAACTATTAGTGCTCTAAACAGAATAAAAACAAGTTACAACTGTCTTAACAAACTTGCTGAGGTGGCCTTGCTGAGTTGGCTGATATGCTAACTTGAGCTGATGGATTATGATTACTTAACAAGCCATCTCCCTTTCCACTTATGCAGCATTGCCCCTTAACCACTGACATTGATCATGATTTTCCCTTTCCATCACATCCTATCAGCTCAAGCCAGCACACTCAGCCAACCATATCAGCTCTAGATATTACATCCATACCAGAGGTACCTACTGCTACTGCTACTGACAACACAAATCAGTCTCAAAACACCAGAAAATCCACCCGAATCCGCCAACCCCCTTCATATCTTGTTGACTATCACTGCAACCTGCCAACTTCTTCAGCCTCCCAACTTTCCTCAGGTATTTCTTATCCCTTATCTTCTGTTTATTCATTTGATTTTTGCTCACCCTCCTATAAACATATTTGTTCCACTCTGAGTACACACATTGAACCCAAATCCTAATGTGAGGCTTCCAAACATGAATGCTGGCGTGCTGCCATGCAAACCGAACTGAATGCACTTGAACAAAATAATGCATGGTCCCTTGTGGATATTCCTTCGGGTGTTAAATCAAGGATAGATTTCCACCCTTTTTCTAAATAGCAACCCTCTTCCAAGTGTGATTTTAAGATACCGTAAAATTCAGTCCACAAGCGTATAAGTGTCTTCCTTACAGGTTATGTATGAACTGAATAACAATACTGACAAGTGACAACATATGTGCCAAGTATATCAATTTCCCTGCTAATACCTAAAATTGGAATCTATCAACCTTAGGACACTATCATTTCCTATTATGTGACTTTGCTTAATGGATACACCATTGGCCTTACACTCGAGTTTTTCAGTCTCTTTGAGAAGGTTAAGGACATATTTCCTTAGATAAAACACCTTGCTTGGAGTAGACATCTTCAATTCCAAGGAAGTACTTCAGCCTTCCAAGATCTAAAAAAAACATTCCTTACATTTTGAAACATCAAATGAAAAACCAATACCCATCCCAACAACTCAGACACACATTTAAATACAAAGAAAGAGGCCTCCAATGGAATTCAGACTTACTTGACAATTAAAAAATGAAGTGTAAATTCATCTACAAATCAGTAAACATGCTAGCTAATGCTATTACCTCTAAGTTTGTTGGCCACAGCTGCAATCCAGGCTCTGTCTTTAATGCTGAATGCATACCTCGTTGTCGAGGCCAGAAGAATAAATCCCACATGTTTTTGCAAGCCAGTAGCATCGTCAGTAGAAACTTGTAACACAGGTTGCACCAGAAGAGAGCGAGTCCCTTTAGGTACCAGATTCTGAAATTCAGAATCTGAAACATTAACAGAAACACAGTAGAGGTTCTTGTATGAGTCATGAATGTTTTGGAAATTACAAGATAATGCACATATCTCCTAATAAGAAATCTAAAATATCTGCAATTTTTGGATAAACTGTATTTTAGGTTTGTTAAATATTCAACCACATACTTTATTTCAACCACATATATTTTAGGTTTTTTATATTTTAGTCTGAAGTTTTGTTGGGACATCTATTCTAGAGTCTAGACAATTAAACAAACAAAAAAAAAAATTCAACTAAAATTTGAAAATGTTTTACTAGCTCCCAGCAGACATAACCAGAAGAAGCTACTTTAGTAATTCAACTTCCATATAAATACTTAACCAAAAGTATTAAAAATTATCATTACCTGCATCTTGAGGAAAATATAGGGTATCTTTCAAATCATACAGGCCAGCATTTTCAATTTTTTCCCCAAACCAACCAAGAAGATTTTCTTTTGATGAATCATCAGGTATGTTCCAGTAGCCCCTTGCGCATATATCACCTTGAATATAAATTAGCTGAACACATTGAAATTGTTTGAAAATAAGTTAGAAGAAGAAAAGCTTAAGAACAGAAAATAAGAGAGCAAGATTGAGAGAATGACTTATAATACTGAATTGAACTGATTATGAACTGAGTTTGAAATTTATATTTTACATGATAACTAGTTTATATTTTACATGATAACTAGTAACAATCTGACTTTATTTGAAACTAACTTCTAACTATTCTAACCAATCCTAACAGCCTCTGCTAGCTCAGCAGACTGACCAATGCATGTACACTGGCAGAAATGACATGAATTTTATACATTGATTACTTGAAAGTTTTACCTTTTGAAATAGTTATTTCAAATTTTCATCATAAACAAATATAATTAATGTCAATACAACACCATTGTGTAGTTACTACTGTCCATATCATTTCCCCTTTTCTTTCTTTCCTTGTTTTCTACGTTAAATATATATACGGAGCAAGATCATTTTATACAAGTGTAAGTTACACTTTCAATATTTGTCGATGATCCTCCTACTTATATCTAACAACTCTAATTTATTACTTATGTGAGTCATTGGATACAATTGGATCAATGGCTAAAAATAGGTGCAAAACTTCTTATTCTTCCACTTGTGTAAGTTGATCACGTACATATATATTGATATATAATAAAAGTTTTGGGGGAGGGGAGGGTGCAAGCCTCGATGAGAGCTTAAAGTGGTATTCACATGTGAGCGACAAATGAAGGATCCCACCAGCAATCAACCTATCATGTGTTTGTTCAAATTTATAATGATAGTACATGCAACATACCGCAGCTATGGCATTTGTATTACGCAGCAATATGTATGACAACCAAGCCAGGTCCTCCTTCAAACCATCCTCTATATCCATTGACATGACAAATATTTGCTCTGCGCCATCCGGTAGAGTGGCCTCATCCACTGGTTGAGCACCCTAACAATTTCCCAGATTTGGTTGAGGATCAGTATCATACATGAAAAACTTCATATTTGAGCTCCACATATTTACAAACAAAATTAGAGCTATTCAATTTTTATAAAAGAAAAAAAAATGTACTATTCTGAACAAGTTTTATTGAAACAGGAAGCCCTATTGAACTTATGGATCTCCATATACATATATCTACAAGTCTTACATAATTTATTCAATTTATTCAGACTGGAAGCATTGATATACATTACATAGACAAAGTTACCTTGAGAAATTTACCAAGGTAGGGAAGCACAATAGAGAAGCAAGCCAAAGACAGACCCAAAACCTCTGTACTCTACATAACAAAGAAAAACACACAATTGAAGCCCACCCCAGAAACATAAATAAATAAACAAATAAACTTTATTGAATGAAAAGGGAAATTAAAACAAAAAATGCAAATTTTTTATTTTCTTACAAGCTGGGCTGGTGTAACGGTGGTAGAATCAGAACCAAGAAAGTGATTTAAGAGAATAAGTGAACCAAAGCCATAACCAATCCATCTGGGCAAGTAGGATTCATCCAACCCAGGTATACCTGAAGCAAAAACACCCCAAATATCAAATAAAAAGATATCTCAAATGCATAACACACACACACACATGTGTGTGTGTAGAGAGAGAGAGAGAGAGAGAGAGAGAGTTGGGGACCCAATGTGAAGCGAAGAACGGAGAGGTTGAGTTGTTGTTGCTGGGTTGTGTTGGGTGGCTGAGAATCTTGAAGACTGGCACAAACTATTTGTGGGAATTTTCTGAAGCTGGTTTTGGGACATAGAACCTTAGAAGGAACCCAAGGCTTGAAACAAGTAATGCTTATGGTGTTCATCTTTCTGGCTAACGTTTGTCAAAAAAATTTATTTTTATTTGGTATACAATTAATTATACAACGTTTGTCAAAAAAAATTATCTTTCTGGTATACAACGTTTGTTAAATTAACTCATTCTCCTAGGTTGTTTAATATATTCTGAAATTACAGCTAAACCACAAAATTGGTTTTTAAGGGCAGCATTTGAGCTATTTGATGGAAATAATATATAATTTTAGAGAAATATTACTCTCCTCTTACATAAGATGTTATGTTTTCTCACTTCAATTTTTGTACCCCATATTTTTTCTTTTTTCTTTTTTTCTTTTTTCTTGTGATGGTGGGACCTATCTATTTTCTCTTTACAGCATAAGATAACCATCTTATGTTAAATGAGACTAATAAAACTCATAATTTTATCCGATTAGTATGATTATAAAAAATTCATTGAAAATAATACAGTAAGATGTCCAAAGATTATGTGAGTTCAAGTGGTGCAGAAATATGTCACTTATTAAATCTGAGTGCCATTTGCCCCTGTGTAGGTAGGATTTGTCTAATGATGAATTTGTATGAGATCATAGCTTCAATTCATTTCGTTAATAATTTTAAATAATGCATCATTGTTATCAAAATGCATTTTTAAGGTTCATGTTTGGCTGTGGGATATGTTTCACTCTCAAGACCAACTCCAATTTTTTCTGTAAATTCTCGAAAACTACAACGAAAATAAACTAGTAATTTTATAATTATTAATAAAAAAAAATTTATACGTCCTATCATTTGTCCCCCTTAGATCAGTTTGATATGTGGATAATAAAATTGTGGGTAAAAAACTCGTAAATCATTTTGTAATCATTGAAAACATGCATTGGTAAATTCGTAAATCATTGGATGCATCTCAAATTTGAAAAATTAACATTCTTCATTGAAAACAAGTCTAGCTTGGTGCATCATCATCACCTTGTCTTAATCTATACCTTTATAAGGATTTTCAAGAATTCTGGGATGTATTTAGAGGGAATGTGTAGTAAGTTGGTCTTCCTGTTTCAGTTAACTTGTTAATGATTAGACAGCTTCTGGTTAGTCATGTGCTTTTTGTGTCTCAGTCCCATATGTTACTCTACAATCTTATGTTTTTTTATCACCATATTTAGTATGAATTCTGAGTTCTAATTGCATATACCAAATACTGTTTCATGCATTTCAATGAATCACTGCTCATATATTTAATGATATGATTGAATAATAGGATTTGCTAGAAAGTAGTATAAGGGTCTGTTTCCCTTCCCTTATCTTTCTACCTTTCAAACCTCTGCAATGGTTGTTTATAGGCTGGTGTGGACTTCCCTTGGGTTTAAACCATAGTAAAGTTTTCAAAAAGTGTATTAAGGGTAGAATATTTTCTGCAAAGATGATGAAGTGGTAACAAAAAGAATGAATTATTTGAAGATTATAAAGAAACTAAAAGCTCAGAGTTTATATGGTTGGCTACCTTGAGGCACAGAACTTTTCTGATGGCTAATAGCAAGCCTGGCATGAGATACAGTACATCTATAATATATGTTTTGGTAAATTGTTGTATTAGTTTTTTTTTTTGTTTTTTTTTTTTGCTTTTTGAAAGTTTTATGGCAAAGGTGTTGATGTCTATTTACAGTGAAACATTGGTACAACTGGGACTATATATAAGATCTTGCATTGGCATTAGCTTATATATGATCGCATAACTTTTTACATATTAGATATTTGTCTATTGTTAATGCAACCCCTTTTGAGTTTTGTTGCAGCAATATTAATCTTGTGGAAAGGGTTGGTGCAACAGACACCCCTACATTAAAACTAATCAAATGCCTCAGAAGAAAGACAGGTTTAGGAGCAAGTTTATCCAAATATGCAACCCTGGTTACTCATGATGTAGTATAACACAAATAAATTGACCACAAAATATTAAAAAGAAAGCAGAAATAAGTAATGAGATCAAGCAAACTTTGTAATGTCTTTCACCTTGTGCTCACCATGCTCGTCTTCTAGCAGAATGCAGATAATGCTGCTATCATATCTAATTTGATTCAAGCCACATAAAGTCATAAACTACGTTTTTCATGTCAAATGTTGTTGCCTAATGAAGAGCGAATCAACATTTAACAACTTAGCAGTAGGTGGTAATAGTAGCTAAGTCCAAGCTTAAATATACCATAGTACTTGGTAAAGATGTTATTTTACATATACAACTATCTCAACATAAATAATATGCAGTTATTGATGTAATGATATCTTAGTAATCCTATTTATTAAAGAATCCCATTTAAAACATTAAACAAATATTGCTTTTAGTAGTATTTCTCTTACCAATAGTACACTTAAGCATTTTAATTTTCTTTTCTTTTGGTTTACACTTTTACAAATCAAAGCTAGCAAATTTTGCCAACTATTTCACTTGCAAGTAATTAGTCTAGTTTTTCATTGTCAGATAATAACAAGAGGTCAGTGAAATCATCAAATCAACTACAACTCCTGTTGTCTTGGACTGCCAAATTGGCATTCAAAGCCTCATTCAAGACACACCAAATAAAAGAGGTGATTAAAAATTGTTAGGTTATTACTACCATAGAGAGGAAATTTATCATGGGTATTTTAGAGGTGGCAAAGTGGGCGGCCAGCCCTCCCCACCCCGCCATCAACCCGCCAAAAAATGAGCCAACCCGCCCCGCCCCGCTACGTTGGGCGGGTTGACCCGCTGAACCGAACTCGTTTTGCCGGACGTAATACAATTCAATCTAATTAAAGATTAAAGACAACTCGAAGAAGTTGGTTTGGCTTCAATGCTTCTAAAGAGACCCTACAAGCAAAGACCTTAGCAATATCCTCTCCATAACAGCATGATAAGAAATCACTGTCCCAGCCACCTCCATTCCTCAGGCCTTAGTCAAATTCACAGCTCACAGCTACCCCTACTAATGTACCTTCTATTTCATTGACTGCTACATTTATTACAAACAGTTCCACAAAGGGATATTGAAAGCATTTAGCACATTTGTTAGCATTGATTCAAAGCTAAATATTGAAAATGCATTTCAAGTTTGTACATTTATATTGATTTGTGTGGGCTGCACTGAGTAGAAAATGAAATTCTTGGTCATTTGAGAATTCAAGTTGGTGTGAAGTCATTAAAAAAAAATAAAACACTGGCTGCTTAAGGTAAGATGAGCATATTTTTATGTGATCATATGCCATAATTCTTAATAGGCCTTAATTATAAACCTTTTTTTTGACACCATAGAAGCATTTTTTTAAAAGGAGATTCTGTGACTGTGATTCCGACAAAATGTTTGGCAGACTTGCATTGAAGCAGATGTCATGTCAAGTGCCAAGTGGTCCATGTGTGACCAAATGTGCAATTAACCAATGAGACAGCCATGTGCCCTTGCAACCATATGTGAGTAGTCAAATATCAATATGTCATACTATACTTTAACCTATAAGTTAAAAAAAAAAAACTTGCAATTTCTTAGGTAGGAGAGGAGACTTCTCATGTAACATAAGAAGCCTTTTTCCAAAAAAAAAAAGGGGAAGGGGAGAAAAATACTAAACAAATGACATTGTAGGGGGGGGGGGGGGGGGGGGGGGGGGGGGAACAGAAAAGTACTTCAAAGTATTGCTTAATTTTGTACCCAAAAGAAAAAAGAAAAGAAAGAAAAATTGTTTTGCTGAATCAAACTTAAGACTTTGTATCTCCCAAACAACTTGTCAAGTTGTCATGAATTGTCAACATAGTTAACTTACACAATGGTGTCCAAGTAGTTATATATCTAATTCAAAGGTTGAGCAGCATATGTTTTCTGAAAGAAATGTGAAAGAACACACAGAACTTTGCTTGGTCATTAGCAAATTGATTCGTACATGCTTTAAGAATTGGAAACACCATTTCCATTTCCATTTGTTGTTCCTTTCTCAAGGGAATGTTCTTAGACGTTACTCATATGATGGACATTGGAAACACCATTTCCCAACATTGTTAACCAAACATAGAGGGTGGGCTCAGCCATGTTTTTATGCACTCTTTGAGTAGGAATCCAGTTTCTCCAAGATCCTCGGCTATGTTGTGTTTGCAAATTACTAAACTTGCGAAGTGATAAAAGTAAGGGTTTTATAATTCTAATATGAGAATTTGTGTTTGCAAATTACACAACTTCTTTTCTTACACACATAATTTTTTCTAACATACGATTCTCATATTTTTTTTGTCTCTACAACATGAAAATAAAAATTTTGAAAGTAAATTGGACAAATGTCTAAGTTGTGTTTGCAAATTACTAAACTCGTCTATAAGACTTGTTATTCTTACGATAAGCTATTATAGTTTAAGTTTTTTTTTTTTTCAAGTAACATGGTATTAGAGCGATTCCATATTT
This sequence comes from Gastrolobium villosum, assembly GCA_032173675.1. Taxonomy (NCBI): domain Eukaryota; kingdom Viridiplantae; phylum Streptophyta; class Magnoliopsida; order Fabales; family Fabaceae; genus Gastrolobium; species Gastrolobium villosum. Next base: position 72,320 of record JAVKPL010014749.1, on the reverse strand, counting down.
TTATAATTAAGTGATCTAGAATTCGATTTTTGTGGCCCATTCTTGGCAAATGTAACATTATATAGTAAATATATAATATTAATTATTAAAAAATATATATAAAAATTAATTTGTGGGGCAAAAATCATCTATATAAACCGATACCCAGAATTCCTATTAATAAAAAAATAGAACTTCCTGCAGTGTACAAAATAAACTTTGTAGCCGAATGATGAAAAAAAGTAAAATGTCTCGAGAAGAAAAGAGTCCTATTTGACCGCTATACATTGCTAACATAAGGAAATGGAATAATCGGGATTCTAGAGTAACCGGCTGAGCCGCTAAAGTAGCTAAAGTGGTGATAAATCCCGTCAGTAAAATAGGTCCTATAGAGAGTCCATCTATTCCAAGTCTCCAATAAAAATCAAAAAAATGGATCCATTTATAATTCTCTCTCAGTTGGATTAATGGATCATCCAATTGGAAATTATAACAAAATGTATAGGTTGTTAGAAGAAGATCTATTAAGCATATACAAATAGTATACCACCTAATTTTCTTATTTCCTCTATGAGGAAATAAGAAAATTAAGGAACCCGCGGCTATTGGAAAAACCACAATTATAGTTAACCAAGGAAGAAAATTCATGATAAAAAAAAATAAGATATACTTGGGACCGAAAAACCTGCGTTCAAAAGAGAAAGCAAATTCCCTTCTCTTTTGAGCGCAGGTTTTCTCCAGTAAAAAAACGCATTCGTGCGGTGTTTTTTGACACGTATCAATAAGCTAGACCCATGCTTCGCGTTGTTTCATGCCATAAATAAACTCGAACACTTAAGAAATCTGTCGGACAAGCGGATTCACACCTCTTACAACCAACACAGTCCTCTATTCTTGGGGCAGAAGCAATTTGTTTAGCTTTACATCCGTCCCAAGGTATCATTTCTAATACATCTGTGGGGCAGGCTCGGACACATTGAGTACATCCTATACATGTATTATAAATCTTTACTGAATGTGACATTGGATCTATAGTAATTTTTGATGTTCAAAAATTCAAAATTTTCAATCTAGTAAACTATTAAATAAATCATATATTTAGACACTAGATGAATCAATGATTTACCATAATTTTGGTAATAAAATTAAAAATAGACTTCTAAATGAATTCATAAGAAGACAAGAAAACCAAGATACTTTGATTTCTTATGTTTTCGAAAACATCATCATAAGTTGTGTACAACACATGCTAATTTTAATTGATTAATATTACTTTATACTATTCTAAATTCGATTTTTCATGATTGATTATGGTTAATACTATACTATTTATTCAACAAATTAGATTGATTGATACGAGTTGATTTTCTGTTCCGATAAATTGAGGAAACAATAGCCGAACCGATAGCTGCTTCAGCGGCTGCAATAGCTATAACAAAAATCGAAAAAATATTTCCTTTTAATTGGCGACTATCAAAAAAATCAGAAAAGGCTACGAGATTAATATTAACTGCATTCAGTATAAGTTCAAGACACATAAGGGCTCTAACCATATTTCGACTCGTGATCAATCCACAGATACCGATAGAAAATAAATAGGCACTCAAAACAAGTACATGTTCGAGCATCATTGACCAACTCCTTCCTTATCAATTTGGATTCATTTCAATATGAATAACAATTCAACGTATTTAATTAACTAAAGAATATAACAAGTCTGGAACAAAAAAATATATCAGCAATCAATCAAAAAAACGATTTTCTACACAAACGCCCTTTCACCCTCACATAGAATTCAACGGAAATAAATATAAAAAATTCATATCAAATTGAACTTTTTTTTTATTGTTAGTTATAAAGATTTATTACTGGCGAGCTACGACAATAGCACCTATCAAAGCTGATAAAAGAATTATCGAAATGAGCTCAAATGGAAGAAAAAAATCTGTTGATAAATGAATTCCAATTTGTTGACTAGTATTTATCAAATCTTGCTCTATAATCTGATTGGATCTTGTAGTCCAAATAATACCGTACCATGATGTATCTGGAATAGTAGTTATTAGTGAAAAAAAAATGCTTATACAAATCATAAAAGTAATTCCATCCCCAACAGTCCAAAGAAAAAAATCTTGATAATACTCTGAACCATTCATGAACATCACAGCAAATATGATTAAAACGTTTATAGCTCCTACATAAATAAGTAGTTGTGCTGCAGCTACAAAATGGGAGTTTGATAAGATATATAATAAAGATATACATTTTATTTCTTTTTTAAGAATTTTTTTATTGTTCAAATTTATATTATTCAATTTTCTTTTTATATAATATAATTTGATTTATATGATTTTCTATAATAATTTATTATTAATTATATTATTATTAATTCTAAAGAATCTTATTTGATTTGAATTGTTCGAATTGTATAATCATCAATCACTTGTGTTGGTAAACGGCCCAAAGCAATTTGATTATAATTTAATTCGTGGCGATCATAAGTAGAAAGTTCATATTCTTCAGTCATTGATAAACAATTTGTTGGACAATACTCAATACAGTTACCACAAAATATACATATTCCAAAATCAATACTGTAATTAAACAATCGTTTCTTTCGAATATCAGCTTCAAGTTTCCAATCAACAATAGGTAGATCTATAGGACATACACGAACACATAACATCTTTCAAAAATAAAAAATACATAATACATTGGATTGATTTTCACCAACCGAACCGAAAATCGATCTAATCCAATTAAAATATGCTGGTTATTTTCGATTTTCGGTTATTTCAGTTATTGGTTTATCGGTTCAGTCACCGCGGTTTGAATCAGTTGATGCACACTCCTACTTAAAATAATATAAAATTGGTATTTGAAGGATAAAATTAATAAAAATTAATTATAATCGAAGAAGAAATTTAATTCAATAACATCAATTTCAACAACACTTTTATCTCAAACTAGTTAGATTATAAATTTAATTCAATAAGAAAAGTATTAACAATTTTTTGATATATTTCTTTTTATACAATGATCATATTGAGGTTCTAACTGATAAATTCTTGCAAACTAATCAAGCCCTTTATCACTATTTCACTCCTAATTAATCATTTGTTTTTTTTTTTAATACATCTTTTATTATTAGGTAAATTTCACGTGGATCCCACTAAAAAAGACAGATAAAATTTACCCCATAATAAAAAGTGTGTTATTTAAAAAAAAAAAAAAAGTGATGAAAATACTGAATTGCTTGCTCATTTCGAAGTACCAAATGTATGTTCACTCAAAATGTCAAGATACGGTTTTCTAATAGCTAGGACGAATCAATCATCAAAATCAGAATTAGAGTTAACGTAACAACTTAGTTTGTTATCAATTGTCATCATATAATACTGTAGGGTGATGGGCAGTTTCATAAGGCCTAGGAAGAAATTGATTAGTGATTAGTTATGCTAATTTGACTTCATGCATAAAGTGGAAAAGACAGAGACATTGTCTGAAAAAAAATGCCCATACAGAAAGGTGAAAATCCTATTAACATACACAATACTCAATTCCTCCATGTAGAGTACGAGATTATTTAAGATCAAGCAGGATCACTATTTTTTAGGTGGTACCTTAGTATGAATAGGAGGATAAAATTGGAAAAAAGAAAAAATAATAGGAATAAAAAGAGAAAGAAAAAATTAATGTTGTGAGAGAGAACACTAAAAGATTCAGTGGTCCTGGAGCATATAAAATATTTCCGTAGAATACAATAGTAGTCCTTGATTTGTAATGGATAAAAGACACATCTTTAAAAATCCAACTACTGATTTAAGACTCTAAGGGCTTGTTTGGAGCACCTGATAAGGAAGATAAGATAGGATAACTTATCATATCCTACTTTTATCTCTTTTTTTGTGGGTCAATATGATATGATTAACCTATTCTATTGTCTCATTTTATCATATCCAATACATGATTTATTATCCTATGGGGGAGCTGGGTTAGGATTCAATAAGATATGATATCAATATTAATACCCAATATATCCCCTCACGCTATCAAATATATTCTCATACTAAGAGAATTTATTGTTTTAGTTAAAATTATTAGTACTCTTTGGAAGGGTAAAATTGGAAAAGAAGAAAAGTAGCAGGGATAAAAAAGGGAAAGAAAAAATTAGTGTTGTGAATGAGCAAAATATTAATATATCCTGGAACATAAAAAAAATTTCCCCACATTATCCAATATATTTATATTTATTGCATTATATTTTGTTTTTTGTTTTTCTTTTCTCCTTCTACATAATCTTATCATATTGCTATCAGGTGCTTTTCAAAGACATTTTATGGACTTATCAGCTCCATATCATATCCTACCCTTATCAATCTCATATCATATCCGACCATAGAAACGATTCTTACAATCATACAAGAAAAAAATCCTATCCTAACCTAATGCACATCTTAGCCACTTGACACTAACCTCTCCTTTTGTGGGCCTCCTTCATTCTTCTTTAAATCCTACAACTCCTCAACCAAAAAAGACTCCAACATGAAACTTTATGCCAAAAAAAAAAAGACTGATAAACTAATCAGGCTCACAATTAAAGATTAATAGTATAAAAATCAAGAGATGTATTCTTTTTTCAGAGCATGATTATGTACTCTTTTACTAAAATTAGTTAAAAGTGATAGTCGGGTAACATTTTTTATTTTTATTTTTGATAAATCAAGTCAGGTAACATTAACCATAAAGGAATGAGTAAAATAAATATGAGATAAGTTATTTTACCTACTATTTTAGAATAATCTATCCCAGTAAATATAGATGAACAGAAAAATATTTTTGCAATTAATGTAGATAAATTATCTTCATTTACTTCCAAAATGACGTCGTTTTGGGATTTAAAGATTAAAAAATTATAATTATAAAGACTATAATAACCCTTAAATAAATTAAAATTATAAAAACACCTTGATTTCCCCCTCAAAATGATGTCATATTGGACTTACTACAGATAACTTATCTGCAGTAACTGCAGAAAAAGCAAAGCCATAGATGAATTTTTTTTCAACTTTAGCGAGTGTTGTGCTTCGTTTACGACTTCTTACAACCATATCTTAACCGTTGATTTCCGTCAACAACGGTAATTAAGATTTTCACAAACCAAATTTATTAATTAATTATTAATTTGCAATAAATGATAACCGTTGATCCGTCAATCAACGGTTAATTAAGATTTTTGCAAATCAAAATTATTAATTAATTATTAATTCACAATAAATGATAACTGTTGATTGACAGAAATCAACGGTTAAGATATAGTTGTAAGTTGTAAGTATAACCTGTGGGAGGTATTATAGATAATTTTTTTCTGTTTTTTTTTTTTTTTTTTGGTATAAACTTTTTTTTCTGTTTTTGAACGTTGGCATTCTAACACACGTGTTGTAATTTTTGCAAAAAAACGGGGGAAATCAATAAATAATAAAGATTTACCAAAATAAAAAGTAAAAATACTATTTAAAATTAAAAATGATTATTAAGATGCTAAAAATTGAGAAATAAATATCTTAATTTTAGATGTCAACTATGCCCTAGTCATTCAAACAAATAAAAAAAAAATTACTTAGCCTTAGACAAAAGCATATCTCGAGTTAGCTATTAGGTATGATCAAATTATTCTAATAAAAAGATTTTGAATTTAAATTTGGGTTAGTATTTGTCATTTTAAAGAATATAAAATCATTTATCAAAAAAAATATGTTATTTTAGTTAAAATTATTGTATTTTGTGATAAGAGAAACAGAAGTCATGGTGAAAAAAGTGAAAGATTCTTTTTTAATTTAAATATTAAATAAAAAATAATTTTAATTATAATGACTATCCTTTAAAAGGATAAATATTTTTTCTTTTAAATTTTTCCGATAATCTCTTATTTGTATATTACATGTAAGCTTCTATGAGGCTCTAATAAACTTTAACCTTAAAATGAAAAAATCCATTTCCCTAACTTTTTATTAAAGAATAATACTGGATGGCATATCTACACCCAAGGATTGGGATATAATATTAAACCAACACATGGGCCATATCAAAATAAACTAGAGATAAAAATATACGTTGAATTTGATGGGTCAACCTATTAACCCGTCAAAATGGGAGGATTGGGCAATCCACCGACCCATTTTAACCCATCCAACCTAAAATTGAGTCAGGTTCAATCCGTTGGGTTATAATTAATTTTTTTTACAATTAAATAGTATTTTATTTATCATTAAGTTTTTATGATATCCAAAAAAAATATTTATCTTAGTACTCCATAGAAAAAATAAAGAATAAAAATTTTACTTATGCCAAATGTTATCTATATACGGAGATAAATGAGTTCTTAAAAAATATTTAACTGAATATTAATATACATTTAAGACTAAGGCGGTAAAAAATTAAGAGTAATGTGAAATAAAATAAAAAAATATTATGAAATTCATAAAATATGATTTATTTTTAAATTTTTATTAATTTTTTTAATTGACGAATGATAGATTGACCTATCAATGCACCATAAAACGAGGAGATTGCATTTTTGTTCAATCCATATTCAATGGCGAACCAAATCCTGACAGTCCCATTTTTTGCAAATTGATAACGGGCCAACTCATGTTACCATCCCTAAAACAAACAGGGGGTAAAAAGATCTCGGGGACACAAATTAATATTTTTTTTTTGGCACAAATTATTTTAACTCAGGGACCTTGATGTTATCATAATTTTTCGGAAAATTAAAATCTACAAAAAGCGCAACAAATTCTAAAGTGACACACAGCAATCCCCCTTCCAATCACAATGTCCTTTCTCACAATACATGATTACACTCTCTCATCATAAAGGTATAAGATCATTTATGTTTTTTTACTGAATATTTAAAACTTTTGAAATAGTTAATTTATAATATGATTTTAACGCCTTTTTTTTTTACCACAAATCAAACTTTTGAATATAATATCTTAAACATTTTTTCCATTAATCTTTTAGTTTTTTTGGTAAGCTTTTCAATCATTTTAAATGTTGTTCTTTAACTAATCATACGAACATAATGTGAGTGATCGGTTCGCTAGAAAAAAGTCAAATCCCGCATAAACAATGAAATTTATTAAATCTCTCTCTCTCTCTGTTTTTTTTTTCTAACTTTTTTTTGTTTTTAAAATCAAATTTATAATTTTTAAAAAATATATATATAGAAAACAACTGTTCTCATAACTAGTTTACAAAACAGTTTTAAGAAAAAAAAATCAGGGGAGGAGGATTTTCGGTTCCTTTTGTTTTCTCAGATTTGCAGTTGTTGCTTGGTATATCTTAATAAAAAAAAAGTTGAGCGTTTCAAGTTTTTTCAAACATTTTAGAACAAAATATACGTATTAACTAATAATTGAATTTGAAAATTAATTTCAAAGTTTTGTAGAAAATTATGAGATTATAATATTGTTCATCTGATAACATAAATTTTTATATTGACTAATTGATGTCATATTAGATTGTCTATGAGTATATTTTCAAGGTCTTAGGATTTTTTTTTTTTTTTTTTTTTTGAGAACTTCATTCATTAGAAGAAATTGAAATTGAGAACAAAATTACAATAATATTTGTATTATTTACATCTTAAACCATCAACTTGATTTGTTCATTTTACAAAATGAAAAAAAAAATAGCTAGTTTCATTTAAGCTAAGCTATATAATAGGTAACATATATATATATTGTTGGATTTAATGAGAATAATATACAATGATCCATTGGTTATGAATAAGAAGTGGGTTAATAGAGAGAAAAAGAGAAAAGGGATATATAAGAGTTATGTTTTTTAGTAATGTGAGCCACATTGGACAATTGGTAGAAAGTGGGAGAGTATATAAACTCCCACCACCATCTCCTTAATTGGCCCTTGGGTCACTACATGTTTTATGTAGGGGGAGGAGATAGGTGGGCCTTGGTTCACCACCACACACACGCGCGCGCGCCGCCGCCGTCCGTCCGGCTCGGCTCGGCTCGGTTGTGTGGGGGCATATATATATATATATATATATATATATATATATGTGTGTGTGTGTGTTTCATACATATATAGGACTAGAAACTAGCATACATATTACATATTAAAGACAAAGGAGCACGTATGAAGAAAAGTGTGATCCATATGTATTATTTGTTTAAGGTTATTATGGTAGTTGAAAGAGCTTGTTGGATGTGTCAATTTTGCAAAATGGAAGTGACTATCAAATCCGGTGGGTGTATGACTTATATTTAAGATTACGCCAATTGCGTACACATCATGGCATTGTTAATGTTTGTGTAGAGCCTTTGCCTTTATTGGAAGCATCTCAACCTTGCAATTTCATGCACATATGGTGTTATATCCTTTTCGTCTTAGCTGTGTTTTGGTTATACATAGCAATTGACAACCAATTCTCATGACAAATGGAAATTTCCAAGTTTAATTAACAGAAACGTCCCTGTAATATTTACTATATATCATTTTTAATTTTAAAGCATCTAGAAAGTACTGACTTGGAGATGCTGCGTGTTTAATGTTTGCAATTACACTTTCATCAATTTCCGCATCTCAAAGAAAGGAATTGTCCACTTTCATCTTTGAAAAAGTGGTTTTTTTTTTTTTTTTTTCATATCTTCTTATTTTTCTTCTTCTTTATTTTATTTTATTTTATTTTTGATAGCCTCTTCTTTGTTTTTTTTTTTGGCCTTTTGTCTACCGACAGTTTTTGTTTGATCAAAGTTTCCTTATGCATGACAGAAAGATGAATGTGTGTCTACATACACTGTTTGTTACTATTATTATTATTATTATATTACAATGTCATTTGGGGTTGTTTAATTCCTTTTCTTTTCTTTATGTCTTCATTGCGTTAAAAAAGTTGTTAGATTCTTCTTTTAAAACGTGATAGTACTGCTTGCGAGTACAAAACACAACCATATCCTTAGCTTTAGAATGTTTTCTTTTGATCCTTTAAATCAAAGTTTATATTAATTTAATCAAATTCAACACAAATAAAAGAGAAAAAGTTGTCTCTCTTGCTAAAGTTAAATGTGTGTGTGTGTCTTTAATGACTTATATATCTATTACCTTATAAAGTTTTGGGTTAATATATAATGTCATGTTTATTAGTTGATAACACATTGAATATTTAAAAATGCATATGCTTGAGGAGGAGTATATTATATGACTTACACTTAAAAAATGAATGTTAGAAATTAATGTATAAATGATTAAGTGATATACTGAGAACTAACTAGCATTTTAGATTCAAAATAAGCTTGTAATTTCCTATTATTTTCTAATTGGAAGGGAGAGAAAGGATATTAATCAACAAATTTGCGCATGTGATATGCTATAACGATATATAGACAACTAATAAACTGTTACTCACGATACCCTAATTAATAATCATATATTTAATTATCCAAAAAAAAATTCATATATTTAAAGGGGAAGTGAATGGACAAAGCTGACTGAAGATCTAGACATGTCCGCGATTTTGCTTTGAACAGTTATACGGGCTTTTGACTTTAGTAATCTCATAAGGTTTTACCGGAATAATTTTTTGGTCAAACATATTACCTATATAATACATAACGACGCGATACTGTGGCAATCACTTTAGGACGTGACACTTTAGCAACCATGTTCGTTGCATTTATTTTTGATCACTGGAACGTGATACCCTGGCAATCACGTCCTATTCCCAAGCCGCAATGGTAGGACGCACCGGACGCACTGACACACGACTGAGAGGGTACCACGTCTTGGGAATAGGACGTGATTGTCAGGATATCACGTTCCAGTGGTTAGGAACAAATGCAAAGGATGCGATTGTTAAAGTGTCACGTCCTAAAGTGATTACCAAGTACTACGTCATTATGCATTATATAGGTAATACGTTTGATCAAGAAATTATTTCAGTGAATCCTTATAAAAATGAGATTAGTAAGGTGAAAAAGCCAATTATATGATTTAGAAACGGTGGAAGTGAAGAGGCTTCCAAGCTTTGTATATGGGTTTTGATTGTGAATCAGAAAACAAGCCACCAACACTAGAGGAACACCTTCCAACATGCACACTCTGACCCCTGCATCGTGCAGAGACTTCTTAGTAATTCCCTTAAATTATAAGACTAACTGGTTATTCCTTTGACCACACTCCACATTCCACCCCACCCCATATGCATACACATGCATATAGCTTGGACTCTTAACTATAAAATAGCACAAAAGCTATACGAACATTCTACCAAACTTATTATTATCTCTACCAGTATTGTCCTTTTTAAAGCAGCCCCTCTATTTTTCTTTATTCTTCTTTGCTTTAATTTTCTTTTCTCTCTCTCTCTCAGTATTCCTTACCTTTAAATGTGTATATATATTAAACGTGACACATTTCTTATACAAAGAATTGTGCCCTTTTAATTGAATGAAACTAAGTCCCTTTCTCTATGTTTAATATACATGTAAAAAAGCATTTATCACATTTTTTTTATATCTTTCTATATGGGGGCATTTTTTATGGGACCCACATTTTTGAATGAGATTAATTTCTTTTGTTAGAAGATCTTTCGACCCAATAGTTCGCTCCTTTAACACAATCTACTTATCAACTGTGTTGCCCATTGCATTTTATCTATGTTCATTTTAACAAGAATAGTCTAATTTTATAAAAATATCATTTTAAGAATAGTCTAATTTTTTTAAAATAAAAATATCATTATAACAACAATAGTCTAATTTTTTAAAAATATTTTTATATCACACTTTAAAAACAATTATACTTTGTAATGTGTATTAAAACAAATTCAAGATGCAAAATTTAATCATTCAAACATTAATTATTGTTAAAAGATATAATATAAATTATTGAAGGTTCATCGTTTATCAATTTAAGTTTTTGGGTTAAATTAATTATAAGAGCCGACATAATTAATCATGAATTCAATCTTCACCACCCTCATTCTATTAATATAATTAATTAAATATTATGAAAAAATTTATCATAGAGAAGCTGAACCTGATGCATATATCATTTACCTTTCAAGCCACTCAATCGACTCTCATGTGAGGGGACGTGTTAGAGTCATGTAAAACTACTAATGTAGTTTCAATCCAAAAAATTTATGCCGGTAAATAATGAGCCTTCAATAAAGCATTATATCTCTCTAAAACTTTTTTTTAGGAGATAATCTCTCTCTAAAACTTTGATTCTATATAAAAAATGGGTTTATCATCTATCATTTAACATGACCACAAAAAATTTCCTACACACAACATTTTGTGTGTGTAGGAAAGCAAAAAAAATAAAAAAATTCATAACCCAAAATTTATACTTGTAAATAATGAGTCTTCAATAGTTTTGTATTATATCTTTCTAAAAATTTAATTATATATAAAAAACTAATTCAACCCAAATGAGTAATAAGCATTAAATAATTTTATATTATAGTTATCTAATTATTATTTTTACAATCAATTATTTATTATAATGTAATTTTTTCCAACCTAACCAAAACTACGGGTCAGATATGTTAATTATTCAGCCAAAACCGTACTCTGATTGATGAGGGTCCATTTCATGTGATCGTGAAGCGCTATAGAAGGCGCTTTTGTCCTACTGTACATGTTCATCTTCAGATAAGTCGCATCAATAAAAAAAATCGAAAATCGAAAATTTAAGATAATTGTCATTGTTAACTCAATATGACAGTATCAAACTAACAGTTTCAATAATTAAAATTGAATTTAGTCGTTGGTCATAAATATTATAATTTAATACGAGTTGCTCCAATTTAATGACGACAAAAGAAAACTCGCTGGGAATGATATAATAATTGACCTCATGAGAGTAGGGTCAATGTAAAATAAATATAAATTATTTTACATAATTGATGAAAATAAAAAATAAGATAATATTATTTATGAATATGACAAAAATTATACTTGACTGGGCGCATATTTATATATATATATATATATATATAAAACAGTTCAAACTTCAAATATTTTATCCTGACTTGTCTCATATTACGGATTAGTCTCATAATCGATTTAAAGGGTCGAAGTTTGTGGGGATACGAGAGGGAACCTACTCACATCACATAAGTAATTAGGGTATGTTTCAAAAAAAAAAAAAACGTTGCCCTTCTACCCATTTTTATTTTTTTCTTTTAAATGTTAAACAGATCTTCTCTAAGAATTTTTATCATATTAATTAAGCACTCATAGAGTCATAGTTTGATCATTTGAAAGTTATTGTTTATAAGATTTTTGCTGCTCTGGATATTCAGCTAACTGGAAATATAAATAATACAAATTATTAATACAATTTTACTAAACCGTTTACATTTTTTGATAAATTGAGTTTTGATATGGTATTGAAATCTATGACGGGGATATTTAAAATTCAATTTTTGTTATTTATTTTAACTATTATGGAATTTTTAGCACATAATTAATGGACTAGTGCATCATACATTTTTCAAGCACAAAAATAATAAATATAAAAAATCTTACAGTTTAAGCTTATAGATAAATAATTTTTAACATGTGACACATTATTTTGTGTAAAAACATACATTAAATAAATATTTGTCTCAATTCATTACATAAGACTCACTGCACATTGACAAATCACTCTTACTCTTTATATTTATAAGTTAACATTTTTTTTTTGGGTACATTATAAGTTAACATTTATAAAAAAAAAAAAAGAGCTTGTAGTTTTTTTTTTGTAAACGTTAAAGCTTATAGTTTAACTCACATTGACATGTGTGTTTTTGTATTAACTAGATGTAGCAAAGTGGGCGGCCCGCCCCACCTCACCATCAACCCGCCGAAAAATGAGTCAGCTCAGCCCGCCTCGCCCCGCTTTCGAAAATGGACTGAAAAACTCAGCCCGTCCCGCCCCGTTTGGTGGGTTGGGCGAGTTGGCTCGTCAGCCCAAACATATTTTACACTGACCCGTCTCGGCCCGTCTATGCTCACCTTCAACCTGCCAAGAAATGAGTCCGCCCCGCTTTTGAGATGGGTTGAAAAACTCAACCCGTCCCGTCTCATTTGGCGGGTTGGGCTGCCGATTTGAGCCCGTTTTGTCGGCTCTAGTATCAACGGCAAAAGAAAGATGATTTAATAATAAGTAAACGCATAATCATTTTTTCTTTAAAATAATAATGATAAAAGCAATTTCATGTTTAGATAGGTTAATTAAAAGGTTAAAAAAATTTCACCAAAAAAAAAAAAGGTTAAAAATTATCAATTATGAAATTATCTTTCCTAGTAGATTATCAATTATGAAATTATTTTAATATTCATTTCATGGTAAAAAAAAACAGGATCCGTCAAAATTCGGAAATCAACACTTAAGAATAAAAAACCTTTAAATTACTTCAAGAAAAAAGAAGAAGTGGTTTTCATCCTTAAAAAATAATCAACAATTTTTATCTTTCTATTCAAACAAATGGCAATAATTCAAAACAACTCTTATGAAAAAAAAAAAAAACACTGTTGTATAAAATAAATAAACATTCCTAAATATGCACCAAGTTTCTAATATTTGAATATGATATTAGCATAATTCTTTATAAAATTACATTCACCCCTTGCATCCAGGTGACCAGGTACCTACACCTCCAACATGAAAAAGAAAAAAGAAAATGCACGTTCTAAAGTTATTACATTTAACTTAATGTTAATTAAGAAAATCAATTTTATTAAATTCTGTATAGAAAAACGTGTATAAAGTCTTTATTTAATTCCAATTGGTGGGTACCTTGTCTGCAATCAAATATCCTCATTGACAACTGCCCAATCCCTAAAACAACAAATTTTTTTAATTTAAACTAATTCCTATGGATGCTTAATAAAAAGCATATATCTAATCTCCATTAATATTCAGAGACTCAATAATAATTTAATAAGAATAAAACAAAAATGCAACAACTCGGTTGGTAAAACCATGTCCATCGTAATACGTATGCACAGGATAACAATCCGGTACCAGTTTCTCACGTGCGGAGAAGCTCGCACGTGCCAAGCTGTCGGTGGATGGTAATAAAGAAATGAACACAGCAACAAAGGTAAAAGAGGTGTAGTTTCTTAGTTTTTTGTACCCTACTCTTTGCTTTAATGCACGCCACGTGTCCCTATTATTCTTTGAGTGTCCTTAGAGATTTTGATCTTCATTTTTCTGTCTCTAACATTATGTTTGGTATATTTATTTAGGATGGATTATTTCACCTATTATTTTTTTTCTGCCTATTTTTATTTATGATTTTTCAATACTATTATATCAGAATCTCAAGAAGAGAGAAAGATAATGTTAGTTAAAATTATGATCTAATGATGTTTTAAAGTAATAGACAAAAATAGACAGAAAAATAATAGGTAGAATAATCTATCCCTATCTATTCAATGACAATAATAACTAAATTATGATGATTTCGTTTATTTTTATTTTTTGCATTTACATCATGGAAATGACAATTTGAAATCGGATCCTATTTAAAAAGTTGGGATACACAACCGGATCCTATTGCAAGACAAAACAATATCATTATTACAACATGACAAACTGATTTTCCACTTATATATATATATAGTATCCTTTGACACCGGTGTCAAATTTGAAGTTTAATACCTTATTTGAGAGCCGTTAGATCAGAAAAGATCAATGGTGTCACATGCTTACAAATCAGAGCCGTTGATCTTTGTTGACGGATCTTAGATGAGGTGTCAAACTTCAAATTTGACACCAGTGTCAAAGGATCCTACTTCATATATATATATATATATATATATATATATATATATATATATATATATATATATATATATATATATATATAACAAAATTTGTAATAAGTGTATCAAATTTTTAAAATTTTCTTAGTTTCATACGAATATATTATTTTTCTTAGTTCCAAACTCTTTTCTTTATTCTCAATTGGTCTCCTCACGCAAGGTTATTCTTCTTGTTCTATTTTTTGGACAAATTTGAATTGCTCCCAGTCCCAATCAGATTGAGCATTAATAAGGATCAAGTTTTTGACTTAACGACAAAACTAGCTAGTCTAAAGATCAATTATATCATTAACCTACGATGAAGATATACACTTACAATTAGCAGCTTAGTTAACAAAATTTCTAAAAAAACAAAAATGGTAAAAAGGACAGATATTGTAATTGTCTGTTTAATATAGGAAAAGACAAACTAACCAAATGCTTCCATTAAATGAAACTATTGTGACGTAATGTCATAAAAAAATGAAATTGTACCTGAATCGAAAGGGACCAAAATCCCTTGCATCTATTCTTGAGTTCTTCCTCTTAATCTACTTTCAATTATTATATAAATAAAAGAAAATAAAGCGAATAATATTTAAAAATATTTATACATATTTTGACTGATCCAGTTATTCCAGTAAAATACAAACTATTCATAACAAAATCAAGAATTTATAAATAAATAAAAAGCTCATCTTAGTTCTTACTAACTATTATCGTGTGTTTGGTTTTCATTATTTTGAAGAAAAAAATTGCATACTAAAAGAATTAAAAATATTAAATTCCCTATTATAATTTTAAAAGATGAAAAAGGGAGCAAGCGTTACTATTTTATTGGATCAAAAGCAAAGTTTTGATTCTTAAATTATGCATTCTTGCAAAAAGAAGGGAAAAAGCACGTATATATAATAATAATAATAATAAAAAGCTTGAAAAATATAATCAAATTCTCATAGGTTTCTTTTCAGTTTAACTTTCACTCTTGGGGTAAACAAAGAGAATAATCAACCTCACACGTGTGACCAATAAGAAGCTTTGGCGGGTAAAACTTCTCTGTTTCAACATTTCAACTACTTCTTCATCAAAATTAACTCACCACTATCTAACACCAATGATTAGTCTATCCCTAATTTCCGTAACTACCCCTATAATGACACGTGGCTTTCAGAAAAGGAGGGACTCAGCTTCTTTACGATGAATCAAAAAGCAGCAAAACTCTATAACACAGTTCTCTCAGTCCGTTTTTTTAACCATTTATGAAAAAATGAAGATTGCTTCGTTTCCATATCTTCCCTTTTTCACCCACCAAACAGAGAGATGATTTTTTACTTAGTTATTATTAACTTATTTAAGGCTTAACTTCAGGGAAATTAATCTTACACTTAAATTGTAAATAAATATTTTCAATAAAGACAAAATGAAAAATATTGAAAAAACAAACAAAATTCGTATCTAATTAGCTTATTTTTATTTTTAAAAATCTTATGAGGAAAATACTTAAGAAGAACATTTCCTAGAAATTTTTTATTTTATACTATTAAAAATATTTTTTAAGTATAAATAAGTTAACTAATACACGTTAATAGCAGAAGTTATATTAAAACAAAAATTTATTTTACTCAGTTGGATTATAATTAATTAAGGTTCAAAATAATTTTTAAACAGCCAGATTCTTAGAAAAAAAAATTCAAACTAAGAAAATCTGATCGACAATTATTAAAAAAAAAAAAGCAGTAATTATAATTTGAACCGTGACTCATGAAATGCTTCCTTTTACTAGTTGGTCACAAAAAACAAAAGAATAATTGATCCTGTTTGGTTATATGATATTTTTAAGGACAATTATTAAAAAAAATAATAATTATTTGAGTTAATTAATTTAATGTAGTATATATGAAGGTCACAGGGTGTCAGCATAGTTAGCTGGCCACTCATTTTTATATTCATTATTTTTTTTTTTGTGTTTTCATTTTCTTCTCCATTCGATTTCTTCAGAACAGCAAGAGAGGAGAATCAATTCCTCATCATTGGAATTGTTTTCTCTCTGAACCCCTTCAGAAAAAATCGCAGCTTTAGATTCTAGCTGTTCCTTTTTTCTTGGTTAAGATTACGCTTGAAAATTTCTTATACTCACAGTTTCAGCCACATTTTGATACAAAGATCTATGCTTTAAGCTGTTTCAGGTTCTGGGTTGGAGTTGTTCTTCCTCATAAGCCATTGATTCTTCTGCAAAACTGTACCCCGCCCAAAAAAAAAGTCCAAGTTTCTCTCTCTATCTCTCTCTGTGTCCTAAGTTGAAAGCTTTTGTTTTTATTTTTTATTTTTTCTTGTGTCTTTCTCTCTCTCTTTTTTGTGAGGGTGGACTTATGGAATGCTGGGTCAGAGGTTTCTGAAACATGTTGTTGTTGTTGTTGTTGTAGCAGCCTTTTTGGTGAATTGGGTTGCTGAGGTTTCTGTCTTGGGTGGTAGAGAATCTCAGTTCTGAGAGATCTAAGCCTCTTTTAAGGTTTTTGGATTCATCATCACACACCCTTTTTGTTGCTTAGTTCTGAAAGTGAAAGAGTGAGAGAGATTGAAGATGATGAGGATGAGGAATAGTAATAATAATAAGACAAATGGCCTTTCCCCTATCATGAATGGAAGCTCAGCTGGTTGCAGAGCTGAACCCGGTTCAATGGATTGGGAGAGGAGGCCAGGTGGAATGCTGGTTCAGATGCGAACCGGTAACTCGGATCAGAACTCAGTTCATGTACCAACTATTAGAGTTAGGGTCAAGTATGGTTCAATTTACCATGAAGTCAACATTAGTTCCCAAGCTACATTTGGTAACTCTTTGGCACTTTTCAATTTTGGTTTGATAGTTTGCTTTCTATATTTTCTCTTTTGTTAATTTCTCTTTCTTTCTTTTTTTTCCTTTTTTTTTTGGTGGTGTTTTGGTTATGTTGATTATTGTGAATTTCATTCATTGTGTTGTAGGGGAATTGAAGAAAATGCTGTCAGGGCCAACTGGGTTACACCACCAAGACCAAAAGCTGTTTTACAAAGACAAGGAGAGAGATTCAAAAGTTTTCCTTGACATAGTTGGGGTCAAGGACAAATCAAAGATAGTGCTTGTGGAAGACCCTATTAGTCAAGAGAAGAGGTTATTGGAGATAAGGAAGAATGCTAAGATGGAGAAAGCTGCAAAATCTATCTCAGAAATCAGCTTGGAAGTAGATAGGCTTGCAGGGCGGGTTTGTGTTTTTTTTTTTTTTATGTTTTTTTTTTTTTTTTCGTTTCATTTTTCTAACAGTTACTTAGTATTGGTTTAGGAACTGATTAGTGATTGGAATTGGTTAGGTATCTGCTTTTGAATCAATAATTAGCAAAGGTGGGAAAGTTGTAGAAACAGATTTTCTTAGTCTGATTGAGCTATTGATGAATCAATTGATTAAATTGGATGGTATAACGGCTGATGGGGATGTGAAATTGCAGAGGAAAATGCAGGTAACCTTTTTCATGCATTTGGCTCTTTTTTGTTTTACTAGTTCTTAAATTGCATTAGTTATATGCATTCTGGATTCTGATGGTAGTGAAACATTTTGAAGGTAAAAAGAGTGCAAAAGTATGTTGAAACTCTGGATATGCTGAAAGTTAAGAATTCCATGCCTAGTAGCAATGGAGGTCATGCCCCAATACAGCCTCAACAAAAGCAATCAAATGGACAAAAACTGGGACCAATTCAAGAGCAACCACAAATGCATTCAAATGGGAATCATAGGTTAGTACCAATTCAGGAGCAGCAAGAAGAACAACCAAGGAACTCAAATGGGAATTCCTTAGCATTTAAGCAAGAGCAACAACACCAACCCTCAAGGAATTCTACCTCTGGAGTTGTAGTTACCACAAAATGGGAGACATTTGATTCTGTCCCACCATTAATCCCAGTTCCATCCACATCAACACCCCCATCAGTGACCAATAATAATTCAGGTCATCCAAAGTTCAATTGGGAATTCTTCGACTAAAATACCATAATACCACGTGTTTGTAATTGTGTGGATGTGATTTGGGTTTGTCTTCCACTTGGCGTGTTATATGTTCTATACATTCTTTGCTGTATTTAGATTTGTTTAGCAACCCCTCTAATATGTCATTTACTTCAGAAATAAAAGGGGTTTGCTATAATAGTGATTATCATAAAAAAAAAAAGTTACATTTCTGTGATATTGGTGGTGTCCACTGAATTCATTTACCAAGTGTATTGGCCTATTTTTGTTGGATATATTGTATACATAATATTATTATAAGTATTTGTAGCTTTGTTATTGGAAAAATTAGAATTTAAACATAACATCTCAAGTATCCAAAGTTCCATTTAAAGAATGTTTTTGCTTTCTTTCTATCTCCATCTTTATGGGTGTGAAAGCATGTCAATGATTACACTAGGTTTTATTACATTTCTTGGTGAAGCAGTATTGGTTGATGTCAAAATAACCTTAGCTTCTTGTGGGGGCTACAAACTGACAAAAAGACTCGCATCTACTAAAGTGTTTTGTTTCTTGTAGTGGAATTACTAATCCCTTCAATGATAGGAAGCCACGTACAAAAAAGTGTTTAAAAGCAAAATGATAACCATGATTTAGAAACTACCAATTACAAGCCATAACTTGAAATAGTAATTGTGCCGTATCTGTATGAGTCTATAAGCTATACGAGATTTGGATACTCTCAAACACCCCTTCTTTGGCATCAAGCAAAGGCCATGGTAAAGGAAGAGTGAAGAATAAGATTGTTTGTTTCGGTGTGCTAAGTTTGCTGCACTGCAATGCAAACTATTGTTATAATAATTATTCATGTAATGATTACGTATAGTAGCATATATTATAACAGGTGTCATAGTAAGCCTAGGAAATAATCATCAACTTTGTTTGTATATAATGATTGTACTAAACAAATGCTGAAGAAAGCAATCTACCCGGGGAATGACATCTGCACAAATAATCATGTGTATGAACGGAAAATTTTAATATGCTTCATGCCATCACTTATTTAGTGGTTCCTTTTTTATAAATGAAAAATTTACTTCCATTTCTATCTCTCTCTTTTTGAATTTTTTCCCCCTCCGTACCTCCTTTTTATCTATTTTTGGAAAAAACCACCATGGTCCAGCCCTACAAAATACTTTCTCATGTATGAACTTGTAACATGTATATCTAGTTCATTACTTTTTGAAAGCATCAATGTGCCTTAACAACGAGGTTGAGAATTTTTTTTTTTGGCCTTTTCGTTTGTTGAGGTGAGTTCGGTGATTGCACATTAATTTATGCAAGAAGGTTGGGCTGTTTGACCCAATTGGATCATTTCAGGCAATAATTACCTATTGGTATTTAAATTCCTTTTGAGATGATGAGTGATGCAACTCCTAGTTGCATTCCTTTTGAGTTTGTTTTGACTATTATCCAAACTTTGCGTTTTGTGTTTAACATATATTCTCTCTTCAGGTGTTACTAAAAAAAAAATGAATTTAATTTTACTCACGTGTTTTTCCTCTCCTTTGAGTTTTCTCTCTCAAAGCCCTAGCCCTCTTTTTTCAGTAACTTTGGGTTTCAATCGAAACCCTTTTTTGCACTTTGATTCTCTTCTATTTATGTGGGTTTTCTTGAGGGTGGTTTAACCTTGTTGTGGAGTGTTTTTACAGGTCCTGATAGTGTATATGTTATGGGTTCGTCACTTCTATTCTATGAAGCACCGATACTCCGAATTTTTTTTTGCCAACGTATCTGATACGCGTATCGGGAACGTATCGGAAACGTATTGTATCGTATCGGCGAATTAATGGACGTATCGAGAACGTATTTGGAACGTATCGAAAACGCCGTGTCGGTGTCGGTGCTTCATAGCTTCTATTATTGCTGCAAATGAAATTTTTTGCAGCAATCATATTTAAATTAGGATTCGCATGCGGATTGATATGCATCCAACATATAAGTAAATCCAAGCCAAAAAGAGAAAGATTATTGGTTAATTCTGAGTAAAAAGGCAATATTTATTATTGATTTGCTAAAATCTAAATCAGAGATTGTACAACTGATTTTATGCTGATTTCGTAGGAAAAACAGTCAAGCTAGAGCCCAATTGGAAATTACCAAAGTTAAGGCCCACGCTGATAGCGTGGGTGGACGCTGACAGCGTGAAGAAGGATTTTCATCCCGAGACATCCATGCTCACAGCGTGAAACTCACGCTAGTTGCGCCAGACTTTCCTGCACCCACGCTAGTAGCGCTAGTATTCAGAGACATCCACGCTCACAGCTTGGAAGTCACGCTAAGAGCGCCAGTTTGCGAAATCACATCACTGTGTTTTTAAAAGGGCAGTTTTGGAAGAAGAAAAGATGGACTATAAAAAGGATGCTCAGCATAGAATTAGGTATTCTATCATCAGAGAACCGTCGTGCTTCAGAGGGAGAGCTCCTGAGAGATTTTCTTCTTCATCTTTGTTCTTCCGTTCATTATTTCTAAGTGGATATTGAGTATTCATAGATCAACCATGATCGTGGCCGGCTAGTTTTCTTTATTGTAGTTAGGGTCACAAACCCTATGTGAACCCTTGTTACAACAGATTGGTTTATTTCTACTCGTTTATATATTTATCTCTATCTCTACTCTGTGCGTAATTTCTATCCTCTTTGTTAGAATTGATCAATCTAATAGTTGATGATAGTTTGAGGGCTCGAACCCTAGATAGGAATATTGGGGTTTTAATCTTGAAAGGGAGTAGGATAACAATTTGTATGCGTACTAGGAATAGACGTATGTTTAATTGCAGATTTTTATTCATCGTGTTCATTGCTTAATTTCATGAGGAATTGCTAAGGGATTAGGGTTCCAATTGGGGTTAAAGGGTTAGATTGCCAAGGGATTGGAATTTAACTAGTTATTTTTAGATGATAAATTATCTGAGTATTTATGTAAATGAGTATTTTAAATCAATCTAAAGTAAGAAACGAGGATCATATGGTGAGTGCACTCTAGCTACAATGCTTTCTTATACTTATAAAAATCAATTTCTATTTTATTTCTCATAAACAAAATGCCAAAAATACATCTTTACTTTTAATTCTTATTATTACCCAAATCCACAATATTTTGTCACATCTATTTGAACTCTTTCTGTCTTAAAAGGAACGATTATTTGATATTCGATCACAATCCATGTGGAGACAATACTTTTCTTATCATTGTATTACTTGTGCGATGGGTACACTTGCCGGTGAGCATCACAGATCCTGGCATTTAAAAAAAAAAACCAAGATCCGATGGGGTCAACATATGGCATTTACATTAGGTTTGCAGCAATAACATATATCATTTAAATCTTGCCATACGTTAGCATTTATATACTTCTCCATTTTTTCTCTAAATTTTTGTATTTGCTCTCTCTTCTTTATTGGATTCTTTATAAACTCAAGATGGGTCAACAAGTGTGGAGGAGGAGAAGTTTGATGACAAGGGTGACTTCAACATGCGATGCAAAAAGATGAAGGTTGTTATTGTGCATAAAAAATGTGCTAAGGTACTTGTAGGAGAGAAAGAGCTCCTATGAACCCTATCCCGTGAAGAGAAGTCTGATATGTTGAAAATAACATTTAATCTTCTTATACTTTACCTCTCTGATAATCTTCTCAAACGGGTTGATGATGAGACAAACCATGTTGGAATTTGGCTCAAACTAGAATCCTTTATAATGACAAAATCCCTTTCAAATAAGATGTATTAGAAAGAGAAGTTTTATCAGCTTTAGGATGGACTCGGGTCTTAGATGAAAACCTTGACGAGTTCAAGAAAATAACTATAAAATTCTTAGTAATATCGATGAAAAAATCTACGATTAGAGCTAGGCTATAATCCTACTTAATGCCTTGCCTGAATCCTACAAGGATATCAAGGCTACCATAAAAGTATAGAAGGGAGTCATTGGGATTAGAAGATGTTTTAAAAGCAGTGTTTTAAAACCCGGCTCGGACCGGCCGGGTCGACCCGGGACTCGGTGACCCGGTGGGTTCTCCGGTCCGAGTGGGTAGTTGAATCGCTTCTGCAGTCAACCCGGATTGGACCGGTTGACTTGGCCGAAACCCGGCGACCCGGTTGACCCAGGTTAGACCGGTTATTTCTTTTTTTTTGGTAAATTTTGTTTGTTGATAAGAACTCTTGAATTAAATCATATTCATATTTTATGATGAATATAATTAAAAGTAAGGTGAAAATAATAAGGTATTTTAGATTAGTGCAGTTCGTTTATGTAATTTAGTTGCATCTTATAATGATCTCATGAAGTTAAGTGGTGATAAACACTGATGGTCTCATGATCTCATCTTAACGGTGGGCACTTTTTTCTTAGTGTATATTTCATGCATACTATTTGTTATCATGGTTTAATTTATCCGTATCATGTCAAGTACAAAAAGTGCATTTAACTTATATTGCAGTTTGCTTGCCAAAAAAAAAACTTATATTGCAATTTTAATCCAATATTATGATATGGTCTAGAGCTAGAAGCTTAGAAGTATATAATATTTGCTATCATTTAAAATCAAATTATTTTTTGAAGTTCATTGATAGTTTTCTTATGTGAATTTTTAATAGAAGTAATATCTTTATATTTTTTAATATGTGAACAGTAAATCCGGTTCAACCCGGTCGAACCAATGACCCAGTAACCCAGTACCTCGACCGGTTCGATGACCGGTCCGAGTTTTAAAACACTCCTTAAAAGCCCTTAGGTCTAAAGAATTGGAAATGACTTCAAAAAAGAAGTCAGTTGCTGAGGACTTGAATGTAAAGGGGAATTTCAATAAAAAAAGCCATAATAATTTTTTTAAAGAAAATAACAACCATAATAAAACTGTCAAGATTAGTCAAGTGGCAAAGTCACTTGCTGGCTGTGTTAGAAGGAAATTCTTGGAGTCTTGCAATTGTAACAGGAGCAGATTAGAGAGTTTTAGAGAGAGAGAATATATTACGGATAGGGAAGAGGGAATTTAGAGTGAGAAGCAGATTGTGAATATTTCTTATCTTTTCATTACTAAGCCCCAGGCTATGTATATTGTACTTTGGACATTAATTGAAATAAAACAAAAGCTTTAATGAAATATTGCTTAGTGGGCTAATATTGATTCTACTCAGCCCATCACGAAATCCTTCAAGTGGGCTGGTTGCTTCTTAACTCTTTTGTCTTTATCCTTCTTAATATGTGGGCTGACGCTGGAGCCCATAACATCACTCTCCTCATGTAGTGCAGACTTGTCCTCAAGTCTGAGTGCGCTGTGAACACGTGGGCGTGAAGGAGTGGTTTCTTTCTGCGGTGCCATTATGGGAACTGAAGCGTGGGCAGCTTTGCCTTGGGAAGACACAAGATGATCAAACGTCGTAGAAGAGCTGGACGCATGAGCTTCCATCTGGACCGTTCCTTTTTGAGAGCTAGTGGATGACAGCTGTGAGTCACCACAGGAAACGAGCGGTGTAGATCTTGCCGACACCTCTAGTGTGTTCTGGACCGTTGATGCAAGTGGATTGGAAACTGATGAAAGAAGTGGTTGTGACCTAAACTGAGGAACATTTCTCAGTTCAGTCTCGTCAGCGGCTGCTCCCATTACCTGTTCCTGTGCAAACAAGTCCTCTACCCTTTTGTCTTCCTCTGCCCCCTTCATCACTTTGTGTCTCTCAGCCTCCCGCGTTCCCAGTAGCTCTCCTTTGCGTGAGTATTCCTCTGTTTCGGAGGATAGCTGGTGTGACTGTCCCTTGTTTGTTGTCAAGATAAGACCTTTATCTTCCCAAGTGGAATCCTCGGGTGGAAGTCCCTCCCATTGAACCAAAACTTGCGGTATGAGCTCACCCCTACGCCAGATCTGACGTTCCCCCACCACGGCACATGGAGCATGAACCATAGAATTGTCTGAAACTGCTGCTGGTAGAGGATGAATCTGGACAGAATGGTGTGAATGATATGGTTTCAACAGTGAAACATGGAAAACAGGATGGATGCGGGCTGTCTCCGGAAGTTTCAATCGGTAAGCCACCGATCCAATACGCTCTTCCACTTCAAAAGGGCCATAGTAGTGAAGTGCCAACTTCTGTGAGGACCGTCGAGCCAGCGAAAGCTGTCGGTAAGGTTGGAGACAAAGCAATACCAAATCTCCCGAGGTAAAAACCCAATCTTTCCTCTTCTTATCTGCTTGAGCCTTCATTACTTGTTGAGCTTTGAACAAATTTTATTTTAATGTACTCAGAAGTGTCATCCTTTCGGACAAGGTGGAGTCTACGGCTTCATTGGAAGACGAGCCTAGACAGTATGCCAAGATGTTGGGGGGTGCTCTGCCGAACATAGCTTGGTAAGGTGTGACACCAGTCGAAGAGTGGAAAGATGTGTTATAATGGTATTCTGCCAGACTGAGGAATTTGGACCAGGATGATGGGTGCGAATGGGAAAAGGCTCGAAGGTAATTTTCTAAACACCTGTTTACCCTCTCTGTTTGTCCATCTGTCTGTGGGTGGTAACTTGAACTGTATTTTAATGTGGTTCCCTGCAACTTGAATAAGGAACGCCAAAAGTCGCTGAGAAAAATGGGATCGTGATCTAAAACTATGGATTCAGGCAGGCCATGGATTTTGCCCACAAAATCCCAGAATAACTGAGCAACCTTTGCGGCTGAGTAATAGCTTGGAAGGGCAATAAAATGTGCCGCTTTGGAGAATCGATCCACGACCACCAAAATCGACGTGTGACCAGATGACATAGGTAAATGGGTGATAAAGTCCATGCTTAAATTTGTCCACAATGTGTCTAGTAATTGTAATGGTTGTAGAAGTCCAAGAGGTGGGTGATTGGGGGATTTGATCTTCTGACAAATATCACAGTTGAGTATGAAGGCTTTAACATCTTTTCTTAACCCTTTCCAAGTAAAATTCCGGTTGATGCGGTGGAGCGTGGCCTGTATTCCAGAATGTCCCCCTTGAACGGAGCTATGGAAGTCATGCAAAATATGAGCCATCAGTGATGAACCTGCTGGAAGAAAAATCCGTGAACGGTGAAAAAGGATTCCACCTCTAAAATGCCAATCGGGTTGACCCGTTGGATTGTCTGTAATTTCCTTAATTATCATCCTAGAATATGGATCATCCTTGTACTCGGACTGTAATTTTTTTGTATGCTGTAATACAGGGCCGGTAATGGCCATAAGTTGGGGGCTTGTATGTGTAGTACCCCCATCAGGCAGTTGAGAGAGACTGTCGGCCACCACGTTGGCCTTCCCACTTTTGTAAGTGATGGAGTAGTTGAAGCCCAAGAGCTTAGATAGGAATTGTTGTTGTTCAGGAGTTTGAATGACCTGATTCATCAGGTTATGGAGACTCTTATGATCTGTCCGAATAGTGAAATGTGAGCCCAGTAGTTACTGACGCCATTTACTGATGGCCGAAGTAATGGCGAACATCTCTCTCACATAAACGGATTGGTTTTGCATGGTCGGTGACAACTTGCGACTGTAGAAAGCAATGAGACGTTCCCTTTGTAACAATACCGCCCCAATGCCTTTGCCGGACGCGTCGGTCTCCACCACAAATGGTTCATTGAAATCTGGAAGAGCTAAGATTGGTGCAGTCATTAATGATTGTTTGAGGGCCTCAAACGCTGATGCAACAGCGGAAGTCCATGAAAACCCATTCTTTGATAGCAGATCAGTTAACGGAGCTGCAATGGAAGAATACTTCTTTATAAATTTGCGGTAATAACCTGAGATCCCCAAAAAGGCTCGTACTTGGGTGATGTTGGATGGTACAGGCCAATCCATGATGGCTTGTAATTTGTCTGGATCAGGAATAACACCCGTTCCTTTAATAACATGGCCCAAATAAGGAATTTCCTGTTGAGCAAAGAGACACTTCTCTTGTTTAGCAAACAGAGAATGTGCTCGCAAAGTGCTTAAAATAGTCTGGAGATGAAGCAAATGCTGATCTGGTGATGAACTATAGACCAAAATATCATCAAAGAAGATTACCACAAATCTTCGAAGATAAGTTGAGAAGATTGTATTCATAGTCGCTTGAAAAGTAGAAGGGGCATTAGATAGACCAAAGGGCATGACTACAAATTCAAAATGCCCATGATGAGTGCGAAATGCCGTCTTGTGGATATCTTCCGGCTGCATTTTAATCTGATGATAACCCAATCTAAGATCAAGTTTAGAGAAAATAGTCGCCCCATGTAGTTCATCCAGCAGATCATCAATAGTAGGAATGAGAAACTTGTCTTGTACCGTAATAGCATTGAGGGCACGGTAGTCCACACAGAAACGCCAAGTTCCATCTTTCTTTTTCACAAGTAAAACCGGTGAACTGAAGGCAGAATGGCTAGGGCGAATAACTCCCGTGGTGAGCATCTCAGCAACCAATTTCTCAATTTCTGTTTTCTGATAATGCGGATAACGGTAAGGCCGAACCTGCACTGGTTTAACCTCTGGTAGTAAATGAATACAATGGTTATACCCACGATCTGGTGGTAGGGAAGTGAGTGGAGTGAATACATCCTGGAACTCATTTAAGAGGCTATTCAAACCCTCAGACAACACAGCAGAGTCGGTGATCACGACGGACCCGTTGGGTTGAGCAGCGAAACACATCAAGCAAGTGGTGATGGAATCGTTGTGTATCAGTTTCTGCAATTGGGAAGAACTAATGTGACTAGGTATAACAGCCCGTGTTAACCTGGATTGTTAACATACTATCGTATTAAGCCACACTTAATTAAAATGCGGAATAACTTTTTCTTTAATTCAATTATGACGTCATTAACCTTAGCCAACTTGATTACTTAATCAATTTCATAAAATACTGCCTGTATGTAAATTGCAAAACAACTAACTGAAATACCTCAGATATAATTAATAAGTGAGTATCTAAGTCGCAGGACTACAACACATAGCCTGGACCAAAATCCTGATACTTTAATTACAACTTCAAATAAAAGACAATAACAAAACATGTGGCATGGACAAACCCCATGCTCACCAAATAAGGCAACAAAACCCAATAACAGTCTCAACATAATAACCCAAACAAAGCGAAAAACATAACAGCAGTCAAATCCAGCATGCCAGCATATCATAATATCAACTCAGCTCTGGCCTCCTGCCACCTGAGCCCTCAACATTACCTGATCCTGAAATAAGCGTCCCCAAACGTGGGGTGAGATCTCTAACAAGAAATCTCAGTAAGACAAGGGGTCCTCAAGGAGTTTCCACCCCAAGCTCACTTACATGTGTAATATAAGTTCAAAAACAGTATTTACAATATAAGTTCCAAAACTATGCGATGCAGCAATTAATCATGCCATGTGTGCTTATCAAATCTACTGGCCAGAGAAATGTAGGAATACGTCTATACCTACATGAGTACAAGGACACCGCCTGCACCTCACCCACAGCCTCACCATCTTGTATGTACTACATACTCAGGCTTACCGTATAGGTGGACACCACATGCATCTCATAAAAGCACATTGCATATAAATAGCTCAACAGCATTTCCAAAACATTAAAGCATGTAACACAGCATGCATAAACCCATCCCCATGGGACATGGTGGAACAATAAAATGGCTAAACCGAGGACACGAAAGCTTACCTTGCAAGCTAGCTATCCAAGCCAAGAGTCCAACCACTCTTACGTCCAAACACAGCAGTATCACAATCTGATATGGACCAATAATACATCAATATTTATGCATCGCAAGCATACAACTTAAAGACTACTCTCTTCCTTTACGTTTTACGTCTTAAGGCTTCCAACAAAGCCATAAGCCCTTATTCATATGATTCTGACTTAGTTCATTAATTACAGAAGTTCAACTTCCTTAATCTAGGGTCCACAAACCTCCAATAGTTTACTGTTCATACCGCACAGCTACTGTCTGCGCAAACCCAGGATATCCGGATATCAGAAGGGACATATCCGGATATGTCATATCCGGATATCACACTGACCATATCCGGATATACCATATCCGGATACCCAGATCCCATATCCGGATATCAATATCCGGATATCTGTTCGACAAATATCCGGATATCTCACGACAGAATGCAGTTTCTGCATTTCGTGAATATCCAGCTCAAAGATCCAACTTTTAAACATGTACACGTTAAAGCATGCATCTTTAAGCATATATAGGTTTACTTATGTGTTGGTTACATGTTAAACCCATTAACATGCCAAGATACCACCTTTAGGCCATAAAAACACATGATCAAGTTAAGGTGACTTACCCCAAAGCTTAGTCAGTAGTTCAAAGTGCCTTTGGAGCTCCCAATACTGCACACAAGTCCAGCACACCCAAGGACACGAAAATGCCACACCAAAGGTTGGTTCTTGGCACCAAAGGAGGCTTCTTGAAACCTCTAATGGCATGAACAATGGCTCATAACCATGGAGACAACACCACAGCCCACTAAACACCCCTCAACTCAGAAAACAAGGCTCACCACACACAACCATGGTGCATAGAGGGAGGGAGGTGAAGAATCAAAGTCCAAAGGTGTCAACTTTGATCAAGAAAGGGTGAAGGATCAATGAAATAGTGTTTCCCACAAGAAAACAGCCTCTCCACTGTTCAGCCCCCCCAACTCACGTAGAAAAGAAATGCACCTAGGGTTGTGTGCCTTAGTGTGTCTATTTATAGGCACATGGCCACTAATCGCGCAGTATTAGCCTTAATAGAAAAGTAAAAGATCTTGATCTCAAACTTCGGAATCTAGACCTACACATTTTTATAAGATTTGTCATATTTTTATTTTATTTTTCGGAGCACCTTTCCGGTACGCGCTTTTCCATAGCCAGTATCAGTTCTGGCATCAGATTACGTTATTTTGACTTGAAACTTGTTTTACAAGTCCTACATAATATTCCAGTAATTATCATGCATTCTTTGTAATTTTCCGGGATACTTTTCCGGTACGCATTTATACCGAGTAGCAGAATCGGTATCTGCGCTTTTCTTCTGAAAGGCGACGTTCAGCATTTTTATTCCTTCATTATAATTATTTAAGCCTCATAATAATTATTAGGTTCAATTATGGAATTATTTCCTAATTATCATAATTAATTCGCTAATTACCTTAATTAGCGGTGCAGGTTCTTACACTAGGCTGGACGCCAGTGTCGCCACATAGTAAAACCTGTGAATTATTATGAACAAAGGACATAGTTAAAGTAGCATAATCTGTGACAATAGGTCCCAAAGTGGATAACCATTGCACACCCAAAATTACATCGGCTCCTTTTAATTCAATTACATACAAATCAACCGTGAACAATTGAGACTGGATCTCCATAGGAACAGTTGTACAATTGGCTGAGCATAAAAGGGCATCTCCATTACCAACATGAACTTTAAAAGGAGGAATAGCATGCAAAGTTAAATGAAGGTGTGTTGCCATGCGATGAGTAATGAAATTGTGAGTACTACCTCCATCGACCAAGATTTGTACTGGTTGACCACCAATGTTACCTTGGAGTCGAAAAGAGTTGGTGGAGTGATGTCCAAAAAGGGCATTAAAACTAATGGCATGTGGAGATTCGGGTAATGGTGAAATTTTCTCATCAGTAGTGAGAGCTAGTGTTTGCTCTTCTCCAGGATCTGGATTTTCCTCATCATCGCCTTCTAAATACAAAAGGGTAGCTCGACCCTTGCACCTGTGACCAGGGGTGAATCTCTCATCACAATTGTAACAGAGGTTTTTCTCACGGCGTGCTGCCATTTCAACCTGGGATAGTCGTTTAAAAGGAATGAAAGGTAAAGTTGGTGGGGGGTTTTGGGTTGAGAGTGTGAGGAACAGTGGTAATTGGCTGGGCTGCAATTGGTTGGGTTGAAGGTAAGGCAGAATGGTTGAGTGCACGGTTTTGCCATGGTTTATTAGGGCGTGAGTCAGAAAATTGCTCCTCATATAGTTTTTCATAAGCAAAAGCTTCAGTGACATCGCGTGGTCTATGAACTAAGACTGCTCGGCGAATCTAGGGTTTTAATCCCGAAATGAACAAACTCTTACGCATTATTTGCGTAAGATCAGGCACACGCTTGGCGTGTAGTTCAAATGCAGCTTGAAATTCATGAACAGAACCTGATTGTTGTAATTTTGCCAAAGAACCCAATGGATCTTCAAATTCGGATGGTCCAAATCGTAGATGTATCGCTTGCACAAAGGCAAGCCAGTCCGGAAATTCACCATTTCCCATCAATGCTTCAAATCAGCAAGAAGCAGGCATATCCAAGTTAAAAGATACTAAATCAAGACGATCTAGATCTGGTACCTGATGGTAACGAAAATAGCGATCAACCGCAAACAACCAAGGGCCTGGATCTCCCGAACCAAATCTGGGAAAATCCATTTTCATGGAACGTGACAGCGGTGGGTGACGTGTAGCGCCATTAGCCGTGCCTGGCCCTGCACCGAGTACACTCACGACGTTCTGGTGTAGTAAGTTAGTCATCTGGGTTTGTAGAGTTTGCAGCAACACAAAAACGTCCTGGATATGATGAGTCACAGTGTCAATGCGTTTGTTTTGTTCGTCGAAGCGATGATTCTGTGATAACTCAAAAGTTTCCAAGCGGTGGTCCATAGTCCGTTCCATGGTGGCGAATTGTTGGTCATGGGATTGTATCTGGTGGGTGATATCACGCAATCTTGTATTGTCTGCCATAGCTCAATGAAAACACCAATGTAACAGGAGCAGATTAGAGAGTTTTAGAGAGAGATAATATATTAGGGATAGGGAAGAGGGAATTTAGAGTGAGAAGCAGATTGTGAATATTTCTTATCTTTTCATTACTAGGCCCGAGGCTATGTATATTGTACTTTGGACATTAATTGAAATAAAACAAAAGCTTTAATGAAATATTGCTTAGTGGACTAATATTGATTCTACTCAGCCATCACGAAATCCTTCAAGTGGGCTGGTTGCTTCTTAACTCTTTTGTTTTTATCCTTCTTAATATGTGGGCTGACGTTGAAGCCCATAACATCAATAGTCAATTCAATGTTTATTAAAAATAATATGATATTTTCACCAAAAATAATAATAATATGATATTAATAGGCATATGACCTACATTGAAACACCTCAAAAAAATTTCTCAAACTTTTTGTGTCTGCGTCCGCCATTGTGCTACATGATCCAAATCAAAGTGTAGGTCTAAGGTCTATATATAATATGAAGAGACGAGATTGAGCTGTGATGTGATGATGCAACTATCCAAGTATTTTTTTTTCTTCCCTGGTTTATTGATTATCGGATTAATACAATTTGAACTCAATAAGTTTTGAGTAAAGTATCTTTTAGCTCCTCAATAAAAATTATGGGGTTTAATTTAATCATTTAGGAAGAAGAAAAAAAAAAAAAGCCGATTCATGGTATCTCTGATTTAAAAAATAAACCAATTAATCCAAATCATGCTCCCTTTGAAGTTTAAAGAAGATCCACATTAGTCAATTAAAAGAATTAACATGGGTCTATTTAGGATTACCACGAGTCGATTTTTTTTTTTTCTTTTTTTCTTAGGGATCGTTTGGTACGCGGTATTTTTCGGGATTCCCGGGAAACTAAATTTTTCAAAATTTTAAATTTTCGGATATTATCATAAACTGGATGTAAAAATCATATTTTTGAAAATCGAGATTCCCGGACAAATAAAAATTTCTCTTGTACCAAACGCCCCCTAAGGAATTAAATTGAGTCCCGTGATTTTCATTGAGGACCCAAAAGATATTTTACTCCTAAATTTTTAATACAACTCAAAAGTCAAAACCACTAATTAAACTGAAATAATATTTATCAATTAATTCACATGCCTTGTGAAATGCAATTAAATTTCTTAACCAACATGTTTCATTCATTGGTAGTGATTGCTGACACTCGGTCTCCCCCTGTGATCTCAATACAATTAGATTCTTAGCAGTTCAGGAACCTAGTATGGGCCAATATGAAAATAGCAGCCTTGAATTGATGGTTTGGTAAAAGAACCTTGGCCCAATCCGAATCAATCAGCCTTGAAGTTTAAATTTCCCCTTTAGAAAAAGTTGAAGCCAGAAATATAGGGCTCCCTTGATATAGCTCAGTATTTTTTTTTTTCTTTTTAACAAAGTTATTACAATTAAATACCATCAAACAATTAACCAGTATCTCGAATTTGATTCATCGCAAATGAATTTGAGTGAGGTAAATTAAATGAGCTGCTGGATAATAAAAAAATTAATTAAATACTCCGGTGCCCATAAGAGGTAAATGTTTGTCCTTTTAAAAGTAGTATTTTCTTTTTAAATTTTAAATTTTAAAAAAATCTCTCTCTGCTCCTATGATTTTCATTATTTATTTCTTTTTTTTTACTTAAAATGATATAATTTTATATTTTTTTCGGTGAACACAATTTTATGTCTTTTAAAAGATAAATATTATTCATATATATATATATATATATATATATATATATATATAGAGAAAAATATTTCTCAAGCAGTTTGAGATAAGTTTATCTCCGGTTAACCCAAAACTACGTCGTTTTGATTAATGAAGGGTGTTTATGTAATTCTAGGTGAATTAATGAAGGGTGTTATTGTAATTTTATTTATTTTTATATCATATGCATTTTACTGAAACATCCTTCATTAATTCACTTAAGATTACATAAATACCCTTTATTAATCAAAACGACGTAGTTTTGGGGTTAGATGGAGATAAACTTATCTCAAGCTGCTTGAGAAATGTTTTTCCCATATATATATATATATATATATATATATATAGTGATTGATCAATTTTTCGACCAATACTTAAAATGAACAGATTCAGAAGGGCGAAATTTGTTTCCCAACTATTATTTTATATTTAGATTCCCTTATTACCCTAACATTGTTTATAAGAATCAAATAATGATTTTTTAAAAAGGATTTTTCCGCTTAAATTTCAGGACCTCGTTAGTGTATTCAGATCGTGACGCAAGCCATATCTGCCATGAGTATCATAGAGAACTGACTATGTATGAAACTGAACATTATTACTAGAGCCAAAAAAAAAAGAAAAAGGAATGCATCTTATTAATAAAAGCCCATTTTGAACTTCACTAAACCCACCTTGGATATCTTTCAAAATTTAATTAGTTTTGGACATAGAGATTATTTGTTTGTGTTCGAAAGTCCTTGGGCCCAAACTTAAGCCTTACATGAAATATAACATGTAAGTGTTGGTTTATTCTGATCCATCGAATTCCCATTTCAGTCCATGTTGAAAAAAAATAAAAAAATTGCACCCAAAAAGGTCGTAACTTGGATTTCATGGAAGTGTCTTAGGTCATCTACTCGTTGTCAATTAAAATCTCATTGTGTTATCCAACTTATCATTAAGAAATCTTGGGCTCAAACAATGAAACATCCAAATGAAAAAAAGAAAAACTTTTTTTTTTTTTTTGTATATCAAAAAAAAGAAAAAGAAAAAAAGAAAAACTTTAATAAAACACCCAATTTTATCCCAAATATTAAAAATATAAATTTTGGGTCGTTACACTCTCAAAAATAAAAATGCAAAAAAGAATTAGGATATATCTTGCTTTCCCCCTCTATCTAGAAACTTACAACTAGAATAATTAGATTATTCCCAAACCATGCATTACAAGCATATATATCACTTTGGTTGCCAGAATAATTATATTACATATACATTCAACCCGTTTAATAAATAAAATGTCAAATCCAGAACTTGAATTCAAACACGATATGAGAACGATTTGCTAAAAAATATATTTTACGAAAGCCTTAGGAAAGATTTGCTAACCAATCACCGTTGCGATTCAGGAGTAATACTGATAAGGATAAAGAAAATTCTCTTCAGTATGAATGCACTTTAGTGATTCTTAAAAAATTTCATTATGTTTAGCATTTTCGCTTAGCATATATTCTCCTTTATTATTAAAAATTATGACCCGCATGATCTTCTAAATGGAGCAAACACGTGCATTCTTTGAACTTTGAAGTGTCTCCATACAAACCTACTTGTGTGTCTTCGATTGAAATTGTAAGTCCTTTAATTTTTTTAATAAAAAAACCACGATGGCTTTATTCTTACGCGCGTGTTTGTTTATTCTAACATTTTAAAGAAAAATATTTTTAATTAAAAAATTGTAATAGTTAAATAAAATTAAAAAAATATATAACAAAGTAGTTTTTATTACTTTTATCTGAAATTAAAAAAAATTCTAAACTGAATTGTATTTCGAAAATGTGTTTCTTCTTTTAAGTGTTGATAAAATTTAAAATATAGAACAAAAAGTCTGAAATCTAAATAAGTCGGTGCTTCTAAATTCGATTCGCATGGAATAAAATTAACCCTCTTTCCCCGAAGCATATATGCTTTTTGCTGCTGGTTTTGCTAACATCAACTTGTATTGATTACTCTATAATTTAAAAAATCATCGGTCATATCAATAAGAATATAAAAGTTATAAGCGGGTATTCAGCTTTTTTATTTTTTGGTTGATATGCTTTTTATTTAAAATAATAAAAATACTGTTTTAATTAATATGTTATATTTTTTTTTTTTTTCCTTTTTTGACGATGGAAACGAATTTTCAACTTTGCTTCCAACGTGTAAAGGGCAAAGGGTGCATGCATGGTGTTAATGAAGCAGTCAATTAGTTAGGTAACTTTCCTTATGTGGGAAGAGTCAGCATTCTTTTCAGTCGTCACAATCTTCGTGATGTCGTAGTTATGCCTGTAGCCCACAATTCGCACAGTGATCACGACTAACCCAACTTTATAACACTGCACATTAGAGTGCAGAAAGAGAGATCACAATGGCAACAATAGAACACATCATAGCCACGTCCTTATCTAAAATCATCACTCCAAAGAAGGAATAATAGTGCTGCTCCATAAATTTAAAGGGTGCAACGGGATGTAATTATTGTATAAACATAGGAGAACATCTTCCATAATTGTAGTAGATAACTTTTTTATTCAGCAACTGACATTAACATAAAAAAACATTTCTCCCTATGAATATCTAGGGTCGGCAAAACTGATCAACTCGGCTCAACCCGACCCAACCGTGTTCAACCCGAAAAAAATGAGCTGCGTTAGGATTGGCTCGAAAAATAAACGAGTTAGAAAATTCAACCCAACCCGACCCGAGTTGGGTTAGGGTTGGCTCGAAAAAATAGAAAGAAAAAATTTCATTGATGATTTAACTTCTAAATTTTTTTCCTAAGTTATTAATTCATTCAATACAAAGACATTATATAGATAAATCATGGAAAATTCCTTTTGCATTTGGACTTGGACTTATTGGCAATTGGCATTCACACTGTCACACATACTATAAAAAAAGATCCTTAATGCACTATTTTGGACTTATTGGCAGCTAGAGGGTATTTTCGTTTGGGTCTTTGGAAGTGAGATTTTAGGTTTTAGCTTTCCATTTTACCTTCATTAATTTTTATACTTTTATATTAAAAAAAAATATAAACCGCGAGCCAACCCGTTTGACCCGTGGGTTGGCTCGATTTTTTTTCAAACTGAAATGAGTCAGGCTGATTCGAGTTACTAACTCATTTTCCCTAACCCAACCCGACTCATTTTAGCTGGGTTACGAGCCAACCTGATAGGTTGGCTCATTTTTGCCAAGCCTATAAATATCATAGTTATTCATGAATTCTTATTGACTGGTCGCATCAAACAAAGGATGCGATAGTAGTATATTAGATATTTCCTCAAAATAGAAAGCAATTATTCAAATATTATTTTTTTATTATTTTCATGATTCAAACTCAATACGTGAAAACAAGTTGCAGCGACGTTACCAAATGGTGGTAATTGAGTTGGCGCCGGTGATCTGAGTATGTGAGGGTGAGAGCATATGTTGTATTATATCCAGTACTATTTGTGGGAGGGTTAAAAATCTTAATCCCAAAATTCGCTCCAAATCGAACTAGCCTCAAAATTATAAACCGATTGAAATATTAAAAAAAAAAAAAAACAGTGGAGGAGCCACTTTCAAACCAACAAGTGCGTTGGCATTGGCTGGTTTTCAAAAATGATTAGTTTGTTATTTATAGAACTACAGAAATATTAGAGAACTATGGAAAATTGGAAATAACAACTAAGGATTGCTGTTTGGCACGGGCTAAAATTTTTCGTCTAGCCACCGGAATAAAACTCATTATTTTCAATAAGCTTGAAATGGTATTAAAATATGCAGCAATACAGTTAGTCACTTTGGAATCGAATTTGACGCTCTAGTCGTTCGTGACCACCGGCATAATTGATTATCAATTTTTCCGCGGCTGCTGTACACCTTGTGCAACTGAACCAATTTGATATGTGGCTTCCACTTTTTCCTTTATGTATTAATTAAAGGTCACGGTTGAACTCGTTTTTCTTGAACCCTCATTTTATATTTTTATACTAAATCTTTTATTATTTAAGGTTATCTATTAGTCTTAACAACTAATAAAACTCTGATCAACTAGATAAGACCATCAAACTTATACCATTTTATCCATATAATAACCTTTGCTAATAGTTTTTCATCACAAGAGCTCAAGACGTTCGTTCAATAATTTTTTTTGGAGAATATGTTCGTCATTCAATGAAGATAAGATTTAACCTTAAACTTATGGTGCTATTAATATAGCAAATGACTTTAACATACGTAGGGGGAAGGTAGCCTGCACTTTTTTCATCGACTCACCTTATCCCTTCCAAGTTCCACCATTTGAATTTGAAGTTTCTTAATGAGAACACTCCTAGCTGAATCATTATAGCTATTATTTTCTTGGATATGGAAGCAAATGGTGATTTTTTTATTTAATCATGCTTTTAAGCCAAATGGATCCATCGAAGAGAAGTCAACAAAAACTTATCTTTAATTAGGTCTCACTTTACAGCCGAAGCTTTTCAAATGCATGGTTAATGTTTTTCAAATAAGAAACATGTTTTTTTTTTTTTTCAATAACTAAAATAAAAGTAATAATCTCATGTCTAGAACAAATGAGATTGAATTTTCAGTCTACATTGACATAGTCAGGTTATAAGATTAGTGCATTCAGATTCCACTATGTTCGCCACATCCCAATATGGTATATGAACAAATTGCTTATAAAAACTCAATTTATAATGGCAGTTAACAATCTTATGTAATCCACGAGGATGGAACTAATTAGAGTATTAGACTGTTGATGAATAACTAGTGGATTCAAATCTGTATCCCATTATAATAAATATATATCATCCCTAATTAATAACAACCGAAAACACTAATTTTAAATTTTTTATTATTATCACTATTGTTCAGTCATGTGGTATATATAAAAAGTACACATAAAACTTAATTACCAAAACAAAAAAAGTACACATAAAACTTAAAAGAAAGGAATGAAGAGGCTAGAGAGGCGATCGCCCTCCTCAATCTTATCCATTATTTTAAAAGAAATAAAGTATAACATACATTCATACTTATTATTTTTCAGATATAAGGGAAACATTGAAAAAGAGTTTTATATTTCTCATTCAACATGGAATATCCACGAAATTTTTTCTAGACCTGACAGAAAAATGTGACCAAATTGGTCCCTAAAATGATGAAAAAGGACCAATAAGTACTTATTACAATTGACAGAAGGATTAAAGTGAAAATTTTTTTTCATAATTCTAGGTTAAATTTGGAATTTTTTATTGATAGGGACCCAAAAAGGATTTCGCTAGATACTTCATGCTTAAATTTTTCATGTACAAAGAAAATTTGAAAAATTCTTCAAATCTGACTATATCAATCCATTACTGTTTTGTCCTGACTAAGTTAGTGTAAATTTCAAATTTCTCACCCCCTCTCATAAAATTTCCACCGCATAAAATTTTAAAATTTATCACCCCCTCTTCAAATCTGACTACATATCAATCCATTACTTCTTTCGTAATAGCTTTGGGGTCACCTTTTGAAAGGTGCAATGCACTGGTGGCAAAGGTTGCACATGTAAGCCATCCACAAACTTGTGTGTTTGTCACTTTCAGCAGCAATTAAGACACAAAAGTTGACTCGTAATTGTGGGTTACCAACAAAAAAAGTAGCTGTCTCACATTCAGAGGCGACCAAACCTAGATCTTGAACCCCTGGAGCCATTTATTGTTGACCAAATAGGTTTGGTTCCCAAGCCCTTAGGTGCTTGATTTTCGTATATAAATTTGTCCGCATGGGAGGGAGCCACTACCTGTGTTGTTGCCACTTACACCGTAATGGAGTCACTTTTTATGCGGTTTAATAGTGATATGATTACGAAGATCTTGACGATGATAGTTGATAATTTTAACTAAGCTTAAATGAGATGACTATGAAGACAATAGTGATATGTGTTGATAACTTTTACACCATTTTTTAATTTGTAAATGAGGTGGGAATCTACATATAAGTCAGGCTTGCACAGAAATCTATATATTAAAAAAATTATAACTAGTGCAAAATGATGTATTAACTAATATTTATCTTATGAAATGATGACTCTGGTTGATAAATTTAACCATGCTTGAAAGTTTGGAAACCTTTTAGACTTATTGGGTTTTAGTGGTCCAGCCCCCTCTCTCCGAGAACGACCATATTACTTGTATGCAGGAATATGCTATTTTGCACTAATAGGGATTGGTGTAAGATAAGTTAGACTATCTGATCTTATAAAGGATCGATGTGCATATGGTTTGCTTTATAAGAGTGACTAACTTAGGACTTAGGGGGCGCAGTTCAATGCAGCTTTTATCTATATGCACCAAGAATTTCAATTTCCAATTAATTTTTTGTCTATCAATCGTATACATAGGCTTAGGCGCCTAGTACATAGCATGTGTCA
Source organism: Gastrolobium villosum (assembly GCA_032173675.1). Classification (NCBI taxonomy): domain Eukaryota; kingdom Viridiplantae; phylum Streptophyta; class Magnoliopsida; order Fabales; family Fabaceae; genus Gastrolobium; species Gastrolobium villosum. The sequence continues at coordinate 32,599 of JAVKPL010014749.1, read as the reverse complement.
TGGTTTTGAAGGAAAAACGTAATGATAACTAATAATTGTTGAAGTTAGCACTACAAAAAACAAGTCATTTAGCCACGTTTTAAGAGTGGCAAAATTTAACAAAAAATGGCAAAACCAAACTATCACAGTTTTGCAAACGTGGCTAATCCTGACGTGACATTTATTTAGCGACATTTTTCTTCTCACTTTGCTACTGCTATCATGAGTGCGGTAAAGTATTTTGGCCACGATTATTTTGATATTAGCCACATTATAACTGTGGCTAATTTGTAGTAGAGAATAAAAAAAATAATACATTTCTAATTCATTTATAATATATCGCTATCCAAATTCTAGATTTATTTTTTTTTTTTTTTTGCTTTCTATTAACCTTTTTTTTTAAAAAAAAATTCTACCCAAATTCCTTAATGAGATCTATATATATATGAACTTCATTGGAAAAAAAAAAACTCGTGTTCAGGTCAAAATTGTTATGTCATCATCAAATTGAATATTTGGAATTCAAGTTTGATAAAAAAAAACTTCATTGGAAAAAAAAAACTCGTGTTCAGGTCAAAATTGTTATGTCATCATCAAATTGAATATTTGGAATTCAAGAACTTGTTAGAAGGGAGACTTTGCAATATCCCGTAGTACTTCGGTTGTTAACATACATGATATTTAGCATACACAGCGGAAAACATTATTTAAAAAAATAATACTAAAGTGTCTTATGAAAATACGGGCAAAAAAATTAAAATATTATTATTTTAATAAATAATTACGAAAATATAGCAGTTTTGAAACTATCTACGAATCTATTGCAGTTATTCACACCCAAATTCAACGTGACTATTCATGCCCAAATTAGACGTGACTTCCAAGGCATTCACGCCTAAATTAGGTGTAAATCATCTGGTGTTGACACGTGTCACAAAAAATTAATAATTTAATCGTAAAACTTCTAAAGGACATAACTTTTGACTCGAGTATCCGAATCAGGTAATTTTATTTTTGATTCCACATAACTTTTCGAGATCTACGCAATGACACCTCATTTGACATATTTTATCTCTCACAAACACAATTTAAATTTGCAACAATGATAATATAAAGATGGCACCAAAGTAGATTAACCCATCTATAAATAAGGATACTTAGTGTCATATTAAAATATATACTTCTGCCAAGTGTTTGAAAAAAAAATAGTGTACAAGTTTATTTATTAATTATTAAAATATATACAAATTTATATAATATTCTACCAAGTGTTTAGAATATTTATTTAATTATTTTCTTTATTTATACAGATTTTTCAAATTAACTTTTGAGTTTAAATCACAAATTTAATCTTTATTTTATTTTTCTTATTAATAATAATTTTTTAAATTTTGTTGTAATACACTATATAATACAATTATTGCAAATTTGAATTGTGTTTGTGAGAGATAAAATATATCAAATGAGATGTCATTGCGTAGATCCCGAAAGTTATATGGAATCAAAAAAAGAATTACCTCATTCGGATACCCGAGTCAAAAGTTATGCCTTTTCAAAGTTTTACGGTTCATAAGTTAATTTTTTTTTGCCACTGACTGCTATAGATTTGTAGATAGTTTCGAAACTGCTATGTATTCGTAATTATTTATTAAAATAGTAATATTTTAATTTTTTTGCCTGAAAATACGAGTAAACTTTTTCCAAAATATTTTCTGAAATATTTTCAAAGCACTCATCTGATATATTGCATTAGCGTAACATTAACATCTAAGTCTACTAATTAAAATCATTGGCCATCACTAGTGGACGTTGACCATCCCGATATGACCTCAAGTGTCATTCCTGACGGAGTCTCACAGACAACATAACAACTGTATTTCGGATAACTGGAAACATAGGTCCCACACATACAATAATCTGATAGTTACAATAATTAAGCAGACAGCTCGCAAGTCCCACACAGACTGCGATCCCCATATAGGGTCAGTACATACATAATGGCTCCGTGCCCAAATAACTGAATACATACATCAAGTCTAAATAAATTTTAAAACATCTAAGCATCAGTAAATAATCTATGGCTCCAATACTACAATCATGAGCCTAAATAAATACATAATGTAATCTCATCATAAGATAATTAAGCATGTTAATAATTATACATGCCATTACAAAATCTAATCAGAATATAATTAATCAGCATCGCCATCCACTACTCCAAGGCGGGGGCCTTGCCCCTATAAGCATATCCACTACTCTGGGTACCTGAAATGATGTCTCCAAATGGAGTGAGATAACATATCTCAGTAAGCTCAAGGTTCATAAAGGATCCTCTAATCCCCTAAGACCACTTCCAACATGACAAGTCAGATATAAAGCATATAATATCGGCACACAACAGAAACATAGCATCTTCATATCATGATTGTGTAACCCCAGGATCAAAGCCATAGACGGTTACACATGTGTGACTCCAGGGTCAAGCCATAGACAGTCAACACAACCTCAGTATGAAATAGATCCTAGAGTCAAGTTATAGGCAGCCTATGTAACAGCCCGTGTTAACCCGGATTGTTAACACACTATCGTATTAAGCCACGCTTAATTAAAATGCGGAATAACTTTTTCTTTAATTCAATTATGACGTCATTAACTTAACCAACTTGATTACTTAATCATTTTTATAAAAATGCTGCCTGTATGTAAATTGCAAGACAACTAACTGAATACCTCGTACATAAATATAAAGTGAGTATCTAAAGCCACAGATCTACACAAGTAGCCTGGGTCAAAATCCTGATACTTTAATTACAACATTAACATAAAAAGACGATAACAATCATGTGGCATGGACAAACCCCATGCTCACCAAATAAGGCAACAATGCCCACAGATAGTCTCAACATAAACTCAACAGAAAACATAAACAACAGTCGGAAATAATAACAGCAGTCAGCATATCATCAAATCAACTCAGCTCTGGCCTCCTGCCACCTGAGCCCTCAACATTACCTGATCCTGAAATAAGCATTCCCCAAACGTGGGGTGAGATCTCTAACAAGAAATCTCAGTAAGACAAGGGGTCCTCAAGGAGTCTCTACCCCAAGCTCACTTACATGTGTAATATAAGTTCTAAAAACAGTATTACAGTATAAGTTCTAAAATCATGCGATGCAGCAATTAATCATGTCATGTGTGCTTTCAAATCTACTGGCCAGAGAAATGTAGGAATACGTCTATGCCTACATGAGTACATGGATACTACCTGCACCTCACCCACATGCTTCTCCATCTTGTATGTACTACATACTCAGGATTGCCGTCTAGGTGGACACCACATGCATCATAAAAAGCTTATTGCATATAAACAACTCAACAACATTTCCAAAATAATCAAAGCATGTAACACAGCATGCATAAACCCATCCCCATGGGACATGGTGGAACATCAAAATGGCTAAACCGAGGACACGAAAGCTTACCTTGCAAGCTAGCTATCCAAGCCAAGAGTCCAACCACTCACTAGTCCACAAACAGCAGTATCACAATCTGATATGGACCATTTACAAGTCAATATAAATGCATCACAAGCATACAACTTAAAGACTACGCCTTTCCTTTACGTTTTACGTCTTAAGGCTTCCATCAAAGCCATAAGCCCTTAATCATGTGAGTCTGGCTTAGTCTATTTATTACAGAAGTTCAACTTCCTTAAACTAGGGTCCACACACACCCAATAGCTTACTGTTCATACAGTAAAGCTACTGTCTGCGCAGAACCCAGGATATCCGGATATCAGAAGGGGCATATCCGGATATGCCATATCCGGATATCATACTGGACATATCCGGATATGTCATATCCGGATACCCAGATCCCATATCCAGATATCAATATCCGGATACCATATCCGGATACTGATATCCGGATATCTGTTCGACAAATATCCGGATATCTCACGACAGAATGCAGTTTCTGCATTTCGTGAATATCCATCCCAAAGGTCCAACTTTTAACACATGTACACGTTAAAGCATGCATCTTTAAGCATATACAAGTTCATTTAGGTGTTGGTTACTTCATTTTAACTTTTTACATGTCAAGACACCAACTTTAAGCATCACAAACTCATGATCATGGTGAGGTAACTTACCAAGGCTCAAAACAGAGGCAAGTTGTGCTCTTGGAGCTCTCCCAAGGTTCCTCAAACTCAGCCTAAGTAGGAGCACGAAAATGGCACTTCAAGATGGGTTCTTGCACCACAAGAAGGCACTTTGAAGCTCACAATGACTACCACAAAGTAGCCATTACTAAAGCTTCAAACTCATGCTCACTAACTACACACACACAGCTTTCTCAACTCAGAAAGATGGCCACAATGCAGCCCCAAGGTTAACTCTCACCTTCACAAGTGTTTAAACAAGCATGAAAGGTGATAACTTGGCTAAAGAATGAAGAAGGAAGAAGAAGAAGAAGAAGAAGAAGAAGAAGAAGAAGAAGGAGAAGGAGGGTGGCAGCTGCAGCCACTATTCACGTTCAATGTGCATGCCTAGGGTTTTGTGCCCACTAATGGGTCTATTTATAGGCCCAAGTCACTAACCGCACAGTATTAGCCTTAATAGCAAAGTAAAAGATATTGATCCCAAACTTTGGAATCTAGACCTACGCATTTTTCTAAGATTTGTCATATTTTTATTTTATTTTTCGGAGCACCTTTCCGGTACGCGCTTTTCCATAGCCAGTATCAGTTCTGGCATCAGATTACGTCATTTTGACTTGAAACTTGTTTTACAAGTCCTACATAATATTCCAGTAATTATCATGCATTCATTATAATTTTCCGGGATACTTTTCCGGTACGCATTTATACCGAGTAGCAGAACCGGTATCTGCGCTTTTCTTCCGAAAAGCGACTTTCAGCATTTTTACTCACTCAATATAATTATCTAAGCCCATTAATAATTATTAGGGTCAATTATGGAATTATTTCCTAATTATCATAATTAATTCGCTAATTACCTTAATTAGCGGTGCGGGTTCTTACATTCACCCCACCTTTTTAAGGATTTTGTCCTCAAAATCAGAAACATACCTGTCTCGAAAGTCGGGATACTGTCGGAGAAGCTCGTCCTCTCGCTCCCAGGTACACTCCTCAGGAGTTCTTTCTGACCATTGTACTTTGACCATCGGAATGATCTTGCTCCTCAACTGCTTCTCGCCACGATCGAGAATCTTGAGTGGTCCGACGGGAGTCTTTAGGTTCTCCCGAACCTCCACATCATCCGGCTGCACCACGTGCGAAGGGTCTGCTATGTACTTTCGAAGCTGAGACACGTGAAACACGTCGTGGATGTTGGCTAGGTTCGGAGGTAAGGCGAGTCGATAGGCAACTGGTCCTACTCTACCAAGAATTTGGTAGGGCCCAATGAATCGCGGGCTCAACTTCCTCACGCCGAGTGCCCGTCCAACACCGGTGACAGGTGAAAGTTTCACAAACACGTGCTCACCCTCAGTGAATTCCAGTGGTCGATGCTTGACATCGTAGTAGCTCTTCTGACGATTCTGCGCCTGCTTCAACTTTTCCCTGATCATCTGGATCTGAAGGGTAGTATCTTGGACAAAGTCCAAGCCAAAAAGCTCTTTATCTCCAACCTCAGACCAGCAGGTAGGAGTCCGACACCTCCTACCATACAGTGCCTCGTAGGGTGCCATGCCCAGACTAGCGTGAAAACTGTTGTTGTACGAGAATTCAACCAACGGAAGGTACCTATCCCATGCTGATCCCTGCTCCAACGTGCAAGCTCTCAACATGTCCTCCAATGTCTGGATGGTCCGCTCAGTCTGTCCGTCAGTCTGAGGGTGATAGGCGGTACTCAATCTCAACTGCGTACCAAAAGCCTCCTGCAGCGCCTCCCAGAACCAAGATGTGAACTTCGGGTCCCTATCACTGATGATACTCACGGGCACCCCGTGAAGCCTCACGATCTCGCGGACATATAGCTTGGCCAACTGCTCTGTAGTGAAGCTCACCTTCACTGGAAGAAAATGGGCAGACTTGGTCAATCTGTCCACTATGACCCAAATAGAGTCACAACCAGCCTGAGTTTTTGGCAATCCCACCACGAAGTCCATGGAAATACTCTCCCACTTCCACTGTGGAATATCCAAAGGTTGAAGTTTACCAGACGGTTTCTGGTGCTCGATCTTCACTTTCTGACATATCAAACACTTGGACACGTAGACCACTATGTCCTTCTTCATGCTCGGCCACCAAAAATTCCTTTTTAAGTCCTGATACATTTTCGTAGCACCAGGGTGGATAGTAAACCGGCCCTTATGAGCCTCTGCCATAACCTCTTCGGTCAATGGCCCTCGAGGAATAACAATCCTCTTCTGGAACAGCAGCAATCCATCCTCGTTCCAAGACACACCATCCTGGTTCTTCACATAATCGAGGCACTCTCTTTGCACTTGCGCCTCCTTGATCTTTTCCATCAGCTCATTAATCACTTCTGCTGTTTCTAACTCAAGCAGTGCACCCCCAAACAAGGAGTTCACTCTCAAGTCTCTGAACTTTTCGATCATCTCGTAGTCGTTCATCATTAAGCTAGATAAGCTCACGGATTTCCGACTCAAAGCATCGGCTACCACATTGGCCTTGCCAGGGTGATACCTCAACTCAAAGTCGTAGTCCTTCAAGAACTCCATCCATCTACGCTGTCTCATGTTCAACTCCTTCTGGTCAAACATATACTTCAGGCTCTTGTGATCACTGAATACAGCAAACTTCATGCCAAACAGGTAATGCCTCCAAATCTTGAAAGCAAAAACAATGGCTGCCAACTCCAAGTCGTGAGTCGGGTAGTTCTCCTCATGAGGTTTCAACTGTCTTGAAGCGTAAGCAACCGCTTTCCCTTTCTGCATCAGCACACAGCCCAGTCCTTTACCAGAGGCATCGCAGTATAACTCGAATTGTTCCGCAGGATCAGGAAGAACTAACACTGGAGCAGTAGTCAGTTTCTCCTTCAGCTCCTGGAAACACTCCTCACACTCATGTGTCCACACGAATGGAGTCTCCTTTCGGGTAAGGCGTGTAATCGATAGCACCATCTTGGAGAATCCTTCTATGAACCTCCGATAGTAACCTGCCAAACCCAAGAAGCTTCTCACTTCTATAACCGTCTTGGGCCTCTCCCAGTCCATCACGGCCTCAATCTTGTTAGGATCAACTGCAACTCCATTAGCAGAAATTACATGACCCAGAAATTTAACCGCCTTGAGCCAAAACTCACATTTTGACGGCTTAGCATAAAGCTTTTTCTCTTTCAGCACTTGCAACACAATCTTCAAGTGCTCGGTATGCTCCTCCTCCGTCTTGGAGTAGATCAAGATGTCGTCAATGAAGACGATCACAAACTGATCCAGGTACGGCTGGAAAATCCTGTTCATGTAGTCCATAAACACTGCGGGTGCATTGGTGAGTCCAAACGGGATCACCAATTACTCGTAGTGCCCGTACCTCGAGCGAAACGCTGTCTTAGGGACATCCTCCGGCTTTACCCGTATCTGATGGTAACCGGACCGGAGGTCGATCTTGGAATACACGCAAGCACCCCTGAGCTGATCCAGCAAATCATAAATGCGTGGAAGAGGGTACTTGTTCTTGATTGTCACCTTGTTCAACTGTCTGTAGTCGGTGCACAACCGCATGGTCCCATCCTTCTTTTTCACGAAAATGACCGGTGCTCCCCAGGGAGACACACTCGGCCGAATAAAGTCTTTTGCTGAAAGCTCCTCGATATGTTTCTTCAGCTCCGCCAACTCTGGTGGCGACATCCGGTATGGAGCCAACGATATAGGCCCCACACCAGGCAATAAATCTATGGAGAACTCTATCTCCCTCTGTGGAGGAAACTCAGGAATCTCCTCAGGAAACACCTCGAGGAATTCCCTCACCACAGGAATGCCAGTGAGATCCTCCTGTGTCCCTGATATGCGGTCAGCATATAGGAAATTACAAGGCAAAAAGAGGAAGAAAATGACTCAATCAATGCAAGAAAAGCAGAGAAGAAGAGTAAAAATATCCAAAGTCTGAATATCAAAGAAGATGAACAAAAGGAGGCAAAAACATATCAAAAAGACCTAGGTTCCCGCGCTCTCAGCGCGGGAGTGGCGCTGAGAGCGCGAGAAAGCAAAAATTGGCAGAAGGAACCGCGCTCACAGCGCGGGGATGGCGCTGTGAGCGCAGGAAGTGGAAAAGTGGCAGTAACTCCCACGCCCTGAGCGCGGGAGTGGCGCTCTGAGCGTGGGAGGCACGAAAGTGAGAAGATTCAAAAATGCAAATTAGGTCAGAATCTCTCTTATAAAAGGAGACTCAACTTCTGAAGATAGATATCTCAGAATACACATCACAAGACCTAGAGGAGGCGTTCTTCGTGTTCATCACTCTGTTCTTGTATTCTTCTTTATTTTCTTTTTCCAGTTTATGTTGAAATCAGATCAGCGATCATGATGTTGATTGGCTAGATCTATTTCTGTAGTCAGGGGCATGATCCCTTTGTAAACAATTGTTACAAGGATTGAATCATTCTATGTATTGAATTAATATATTTCATCTATTATCTTGAGCGTATTGATATTATTTCTATTAGATCTGATCAACCTAATAGGAAATGATATTCTGGGGATCAGGATTCACAATAGGGATATTGGAATACTGATCCTGAAAGGAGATAAAGATAACTCTCCATGCATGTTCTAGGGATAGACTTGTATGGATTGCAGTCGTGGGATTTATCTACATAATGCTTATTTTCAGGCGGAATTACTAAGGGATTAGGGTTCCAATTGAAGTAAAGGGTTAGATCGCCAAGGGATTGGGATCTAACTAATTATTTCTAAAAGATGATAATTTGTCTGAGTTGTTAATTTCAATAGGTTTTATGAATCAATCCGAAGTAAAATTGGGAACAATTGGTGAATGTACCCTGGCTACAGTCTTTCTCATCACTTTTTCTACAAAAACATTTCTTCATCTATTTTAAGTCTTTTTCAGAAAAATACAAAAACAAAGCTTTCACTTTTATTGTTATTTAATTTAAATTACAATTATTTGTCAACAACCAATCGATTTATCTAACTTAAGAGGACTGGTTATAGTAGTAATTGTTTATCAATCCCTGTGGAGACGATACTTACTTATCACTTTATTACTTGGAACGATCGGTGCACTTGCCGAGATCGCAACAGTCCCACTCACCAAACCTCCCAACATGACATAGCCAAATGCCCCTGCTCTCAAGGCCCTCCTCGCCTGCAGGACTGAAATGAACGGTGAGGAACTGGCTGTGGACCCACCCGGAGACATCACCACTTTCTTGGCACAGCAATCAATCATTGCACAGTTTCTGGACAACCAATCCATGCCCAGAATTATCTCAAGGTTGGCCATCGGCAATCCTATCAGATCTACCGAGAAGTCACGGCCATCCCACTGAAACGCTACATCGCGATGAACAGTGGAGGTCAAACATTTTTCTCCGGTGGCGGTGGTAACCCGCATCGGTGGAGAAAGCACATCACTGGGCAACTCAAGCCCCACAGCAATAGGGGTAGCAACAAAAGAGTGCGTTGCCCCGGAATCAAACAATACATCAATAGTTGATCCACCAATGGTAACAGTACCTCTGACCAGGTTCGGAGCTCTGTCCGACTGCTGACGATCAAGTGTGTAGACTCGTCCGGTAGTAGGTGGCACAGCTGGTGCCCCAGTAGGAACCATCTGCAATGGCACAGCCTGCACTGCAGCAACTCTCGCCGTCGGGCAATCTCTGGAGTAGTGGCCCTCCTTGCCACACTGGAAACAAATCAACTGACCGGTAGAACACGGCCCAAAGTGCGATTTCCCGCATCCAGAGCATCTGGGAGCAGGAGGTCTAGCTGTGTTCCCCGGTGCGGCAGTCTTTTTGAACTGATTTGGCGCTTGCTTAGCCGCCAACGGTTTGCCCTTGCCCTTGTTGGCAAAATTCTTGTTCTTCCAGGGAGTAGAACCACCAGCGCTCTGCGGCACCTCAACCTTGGCCCTCTTGGCCTGACTCGCACGGCAGTAATCCTCGATGTCGCGGCACTGCTGCACCAACGCTCCGAAGTCTCTCGAAGCAGAACCAGCGAGATGTCCAGCAATATCCTCATTAAGTCCCCTCCGGAACTTGGCCGCCAAGAATGTAGGAGTAGGCCTCGCCATGCGGAAATGAGAGAACTTGACCAGCTCATTAAACTTGGCCAGGTACTCGTCGACAGACAACGAGCCCTGCACCAACCGGTCAAACTCCCCCTGCTTCCTCTCCTGTGAGTCATATGGAAAGTATTGACCCAAGAAACTCTCCTCGAAGAATGGCCATGTCATCACATGGCCCTGCATCTCGTAGACCTGAGAAAGGTTGGTCCACCACTCATGGGCCTCGCCCTCCAGCATGTACGTGGCGAACAACAGCTTCTGCGGATCGGTGCACTGCATGATCCGGAAAATCTTGTCCAGCGCCTGTAGCCATCTGGCAGCAGCAATGGGATCATACGATCCGTCGAAGGTAGGTGGCTTATGCTTGCGGAAAGCATTCAGCCGGCGATCGATCTCGTCACGATCCTCAGCAAGTACGGGGATAGTCTGCATAGCCCCCGTCAGATGACTACCCTCACCCATCTGGCTCTGGGTGTCCTCCTGTTGACTAGGCGGAGGTGGAGGCGGTGGCGGCGGTGGAGGTGGTGGAGGACCCTGGCCCGCAGCAGGACCAGCCCTCAACTCCTCCAACATGACCCTCATCATCGTCATGTTGGCCATCCGGTTCTCCTCCAGAACCTCTGCCGTGGTTTGCCGGTTCGCATCTCGAATTGCGTCCAGCATCGCCCGGTTTGCCAGCCTCGTGGCTTCCTGGTCGGCTAGTCGGGCCGCCTGCATCTCAGCCAATGCAGCCAGGACAGGATCCGTCTGATCCTCACTCGTACTAGTGTTCCTCCTTGGTGGCACCATGACTCTGCACAAGTTACACAAGGAATGAGTTGATCAGGCCCACGCCATGTGGTCACGTATGCATTATCATTACACACACCAGTCAGAGAGAACACAAAGTAAACACGCAACGACTCATCCTAAGTTATTGCAATACATACAGGCTTTTCCCTAGAAAGTGCTCTGATACCATAAAATGTAACAGCCCGTGTTAACCCGGATTGTTAACACACTATCGTATTAAGCCACGCTTAATTAAAATGCGGAATAACTTTTTCTTTAATTCAATTATGACGTCATTAACTTAACCAACTTGATTACTTAATTATTTTCATAAAAATACTGCCTGTATGTAAATTGCAAGACAACTAACTGAGTACCTCGTACATAAATATAAAGTGAGTATCTAAAGCCACAGGTCTACACAAGTAGCCTGGGTCAAAATCCTGATACTTTAATTACAACATTAACATAAAAAGACGATAACAATCATGTGGCATGGACAAACCCCATGCTCACCAAATAAGGCAACAATGCCCACAGATAGTCTCAACATAAACTCAACAGAAAACATAAACAACAGTCGGAAATAATAACAGCAGTTAGCATATCATCAAATCAACTCAGCTCTGGCCTCCTGCCACCCGAGCCCTCAACATTACCTGATCCTGAAATAAGCATTCCCCAAACGTGGGGTGAGATCTCTAACAAGAAATATCAGTAAGACAAGGGGTCCTCAAGGAGTCTCTACCCCAAGCTCACTTACATGTGTAATATAAGTTCTAAAAACAGTATTACAGTATAAGTTCTAAAATCATGCGATGCAGCAATTAATCATGTCATGTGTGCTTTCAAATCTACTGGCCAGAGAAATGTAGGAATACGTCTATGCCTACATGAGTACATGGATACTACCTGCACCTCACCCACATGCTTCTCCAGCTTGTATGTACTACATACTCAGGATTGCCGTCTAGGTGGACACCACATGCATCATAAAAAGCTCATTGCATATAAACAGCTCAACAGCATTTCCAAAATAATCAAAGCATGTAACACAGCATGCATAAACCCATCCCCATGGGACATGGTGGAACATCAAAATGGCTAAACCGAGGACACGAAAGCTTACCTTGCAAGCTAGCTATCCAAGCCAAGAGTCCAACCACTCACTAGTCCACAAACAGCAGTATCACAATCTGATATGGACCATTTACAAGTCAATATAAATGCATCACAAGCATACAACTTAAAGACTACGCCTTTCCTTTACGTTTTATGTCTTAAGGCTTCCATCAAAGCCATAAGCCCTTAATCATGTGAGTCTGACTTAGTCTATTTATTACAGAAGTTCAACTTCCTTAAACTAGGGTCCACACACACCCAATAGCTTACTGTTCATACAGTAAAGCTACTGTCTGCGCAGAACCCAGGATATCCGGATATCAGAAGGGGCATATCCGGATATGCCATATCCGGATATCATACTGGACATATCCGGATATGTCATATCCGGATATCCAGATCCCATATCCGGATATCAATATCCGGATACCATATCCGGATACTGATATCCGGATATCTGTTCGACAAATATCCGGATATCTCACGACAGAATGCAGTTTCTGCATTTCGTGAATATCCATCCCAAAGGTCCAACTTTTAACACATGTACACGTTAAAGCATGCATCTTTAAGCATATACAAGTTCATTTAGGTGTTGGTTACTCCATTTTAACTTTTTACATGTCAAGACACCAACTTTAAGCATCATAAACTCATGATCATGGTGAGGTAACTTACCAAGGCTCAAAACAGAGGCAAGTTGTGCTCTTGGAGCTCTCCCAAGGTTCCTCAAACTCAGCCTAAGTAGGAGCACGAAAATGGCACTTCAAGATGGGTTCTTGCACCACAAGAAGGCACTTTGAAGCTCACAATGACTACCACAAAGTAGCCATTACTAAAGCTTCAAACTCATGCTCACTAACTACACACACACAGCTTTCTCAACTCAGAAAGATGGCCACAATGCAGCCCCAAGGTTAACTCTCACCTTCACAAGTGTTTAAACAAGCATGAAAGGTGATAACTTGGCTAAAGAATGAAGAAGGAAGAAGAAGAAGAAGAAGAAGAAGAAGAAGAAGAAGAAGGAGAAGGAGGGTGGCAGCTGCAGCCACTATTCACGTTCAATGTGCATGCCTAGGGTTTTGTGCCCACTAATGGGTCTATTTATAGGCCCAAGTCACTAACCGCGCAGTATTAGCCTTAATAGCAAAGTAAAAGATATTGATCCCAAACTTTGGAATCTAGACCTACGCATTTTTCTAAGATTTGTCATATTTTTATTTTATTTTTTGGAGCACCTTTCCGGTACGCGCTTTTCCATAGCCAGTATCAGTTCTGGCATCAGATTACGTCATTTTGACTTGAAACATGTTTTACAAGTCCTACATAATATTCCAGTAATTATCATGCATTCGTTATAATTTTCCGGGATACTTTTCCGGTACGCATTTATACCGAGTAGCAGAACCGGTATCTGCGCTTTTCTTCCGAAAAGCGACTTTCAGCATTTTTACTCACTCAATATAATTATCTAAGCCCATTAATAATTATTAGGGTCAATTATGGAATTATTTCCTAATTATCATAATTAATTCGCTAATTACCTTAATTAGCGGTGCGGGTTCTTACAGCCTACATACCATAATCACTGGCCATGATTCTTGTAACATATATCATCAGTGCATCATCATAACATCAAGAATCATATAACATCTATATGAATGTGAATGAGTGCACATATACATTATACCACATACTTTCATACAATACAACAATAATGCCCATCATCATGGTCGGGCCACAAGAGAGAGGAACAACCAAAATCAGGAGCTTACCTCAAAGAGCTTAGTACAAGCCCACACTCCAATATAATACGTATGCTCCAATACAATCCTCAAGTGCAAGGTTCTTTAGGCACACCTAGAGTAGGAACCATTCACATCATTAATTAAATATTAATTAATCACTTTACCAAAAAATATATATTAATTAATCAAGTCATATCCAAGACTTAATCATATAATGATTCCACTTTTTATTCTTATATGCCAATAATATGCCCATTTAAGTCTAGACCATTTATTACGTACTTATATGATTTTAGTGCATCATGAAGTGTTCACTTGTTACACAATCAACCACATAGTTTAAGCACCTTATGTAACACCCCATAGTACCCCGGTTGTTAACATACATGATATTTGGCATACACAGCGGTAGACTTTATTTTAAAAGAATAATAAAGCATTTTACAAAAATACGAGTAAACTTTTTCCAAAACATTTTATGAAAACATTTCTAAAAACGTTCACATGAGATACCGCGAAAGCGTAAATCTAAACATACATCTACTAATTAATCTCATGAGCCAGTATTAGTGGCCATTGACCATCAAGATATGACATCAAGTGTCATTCCTGATGGAGTTTCACAGACAGCATAATGATTGTATTTCGGATAACTGGGAACATGGTCCAACACATACAATTAACCTAATTAATACAATAATTTAAACAAATAGCTTGCAAGTCCCACACGGACTGCAATCCCCTCAACGGGTCAAATATAGATAATAAGGCTCCATGCCCAAATTAACTGAATACCGAAGGTTCGAAAACTGCACCATAGTCATATTATAGAGCGCATACATGGGTAGAAAAACAAAAATTCTCGCAGCGGAAACATAGACCATCTATACACCCCATGTATGAATGCTTTACGATGAAACAATATGGGGTTTCAGAATTACCTTTTCACTTGTAGGCACAAAAAGATGACGCCCTCCAACGGTGATCCACACAGTTACCTCCTTTTTGCTAGCGAGAACTCTTTCACCTTAATCCCTCCTTATCCTCGGTGGCTGGCGAGGCGCATGCAAGGAAGAGGCTACCAAGTGTTTGGATTATTTTTCTCCAGACTGTAATGGTGTCTTGAGGCTAGGTGATGATGCAAAAAGGGTGAGAAAAGAAGAAAGGTAGGAACTTTTCGTAGAACCCAAAGAGGAGAGAGGGAGCATCAGTTTTTCTTCAAAAAAATCTGATGCATCACACCTCCACATTTAGTTAGGCGCACATTTTGGTTGGTGAGAGGATCTCTCTTTGCTTGATCCTCTCACTTAATCAACTGACCAAACTGTTAGGAGCTTCATGACTTGAATTCAAAATTCAAGTATGGATCATATCCATTTGTTCCATGAAATCTGATGCAGAATCCAATCAAAATCTCTCCCTCCAGATAGGCGCCCTTTTCCCTTTCTTCCCTCAGAAACTTTGTTGCAACAATATTCATTTGAATTCTAAATTCAAATGAAAAAGCAGTTGAGAGAATCTTCATCCAATCTCTATTGCATAATCCTTTTAAATAATCTTAAATTATCCTCAACAACCTAACCTATTAGAATTTAAAATTCAAATTCAAATTTCAAATTCCAATTTGAAATTTAAACTCAAATATAAATTCAATCTTATCCCAGTTCGAAATTCGATTTGAAATTCAATTTCAAATTTCAAATTTCAAAAAATTCAAATTTAAAATTTGCTCAAACCTTGTTTTGGTCAAGTCAACTCTTTGACTTACTGGGATTCATGCCCCGAGGCCTCTTTGGCCTACCACCATATGTGGGCCCATTAGTGGAGAAAAATCTTTCACCACTAATGCCCCAAAAGGGCGCATGGATCAAGTGGGCTTGGAGTCCTTACTCCAACCCAACTTGACTCATAGTCTTGACAAAGCCCAATAACTTATTATTGGTCCAAACTTGCTATAATTTGCAATAAGGAACAACCTTTGTGTGTGACCCATTAGGCCTAATTAGTTACTGACATAAATAAACTAGAATCAGTTAAACTCCTTTAAAAGGCTCAATCCATTTAATGACTACATGATACACTAGCAATGCTCTGTAGCCCCAGAACTAATTGAGTTGATCAAGTGATCTACCTTTCTGATTTGGATACCGTGCCAGCATTATCCCTCACATTGTCGGTCACATTTAGTCGAGAGCAAGGATAGAGTATCGTCTCTCTTTATTGACTAAATATAATATTTCACAGGAACTAGGAATCTTCTTCTATTGACTCTAAGACAGATCATGACTCTTCATCGGTACGCATTTATACCGAGTAGCATAACCGTTATCTGCACTTTTCGTCCGAAAAATGACTTTCAACATTCTTAATCACTTTCTATATTTATTTAAGCCTCCTCATAATTATTAGGGTCAATTATGGAATTATTTCCTAATTCTCATATTTATTTAATTAATTTCCTAATTAACGGTGCGGGCTCTTACATGCTTCTTCAGCTTAGCCAACTTTGGTGGCGACATCCGGTATGGAGCTCATGAGATAGGCCTCACACCAGGCAATGAGTCAATGGAGAACTCTATCTCCTGATGTGATGGAAACTCAGGAATCTCCTCAGGAAACACCTCGAGGGATTCCCCCAACACAGGAATGCCAGTGACTCACCAAACTTCCGAACATCACATAGCCAAAAGCCCCTGCCCTCAAGGCCCTACTAGCCTGTATGACTGGAATGAACGGCAAGGAACTGGTTGTGGACCCACACGGAGACATCACCACTCTCTTGGCACAACAGTGAATCAAAGCACAATTTTTGGACAACTAATCCATGCCCAGAATAATCTCCAAGTTAGCCATCGGTTATCCTATCAGATCCACCGAGAACTCACGGCCATCCCACTGAAACGCCACATCGCGATGAACAGTGGAGGTATCACACCTTTCTCCGGTGGCGGTAGTCACCCGCTACGGTGGAGAAAGCACAGACATGGGCAACTCAAGCCCCACAGCAATCGGGGCAGCAATAAAGGAATGCGTAGCCTCGCAGTGAAACAAAACGTCAACAGATGATCCACCAATGGAAACAGTACCTCTGACCAGGTTCAGAGCTCGGCCCGACTGCTAACGATCCAATGTGTAAACACAACTAGGGGTAGGTGGCACAATAGGTGCCGCTGTAGATGAGAGGGGAACCATCTGTAATGGAACTGCCTGAACTGCTGCAGCTCTCCCCGTCGAAGAAGGGAAATCCCTGGAATAGTGGCCCGCCTGGCCACACTGAAAGCAGATCAACTGGTCGGTAGCACACGACCCAAAATGAGACTTCCCATACCCCGTGCATCTGGGAGCAGGAGGTCTAGCAGCACTCCCCTGAGCAGAAGTCTTCTTAAACTGATTTGGCACTTGCCTAGCCACCAACTGCTTCCCTTTACATTTTCCAGCAAACTTCCCGTCTTTCCAGGAAGTGGAACCACCAGTTCCTTTGTCATCAGCTGTGTTGGCCCTCTTGGCCTTACTCACTATGCAGACATCCTCAATGTCCCTACACTACTATACCAGTGTACCAAAGTCTCTCGATGTAGCTCCAGCAATGTGATCGCCAATCTCCTCATTAAGTCCTATGCGGAACTTAGCAGCCAAGAAGGTCGAAGTAGGCATAGCCATTTGAAAGTGTGCAAACCTCACCAGCTCATTAAACTTCACCAGCTACTTGTCAACACACATCGATCCCTGTACCAATCTATCAAACTCCCCTTATTTCCTCTCCTGAGCATCGTGGGGGAAATACCTCCCAAGAAAATAGTCCTTAAAGAATATCCATGTCATGACATGACCCTGCATATCATAAGCATAAGAGGTGTTCATCCACCACTCATATGTATCGCCCTCCAGCATATACGTGGCGAACATCAACTTCTGCGGGTCGGTACACTACATGACTCGGAAAATCTTATTCAATGCCTGTAGCCATCTCGCAGCAGCAATAGGATCATAAGACCCGTCAAAGAAAGGTGGCTTATGCTTGCGAAAAGCATTAAGCCGGCGGTCTATCACATCACGATCCTCATTAGGCTCCACGTAGGGCTTCATCACCCCTGTAACCTGACCAGTGCCCTCCACGTGACTCTGGCTATCGTCCTGAAGACTAGGTGGAGGTGGTGGTGGCGGTGGAGGTGGCGGTGGAGGTGAAGACTAAGTTTTAGAAAATTCAGTGAATAGTGTTTTTACCGGGTAAAAATATCGCGGTACGTTTGCACCGTAAAACGCGCCGATTGAGTTCTGAGCTCTAGGTTTTGAATACAAGTTATAAATAGTTTATAGAACTAGAAAATATGATTTCTGATAAAATTCGACTGAAATTAGTAAGTTTGGGGAAGCGTGCCTACGGCGCGCGCAACAGCTTAAAAAAACATTTTCTCCGAATGACCGGAAAACCCCGGATTCATCTAATCACGGGTAATTAAAGGACAATGGTTAATGTTAAAAATTGGAGTTTCTAAATAGGTTGTGAATTTATGGACGTTTAGTGAAATCAGAGGGAAATCTAAATAAGTCTGAAACGCGTGAGGTAGCGGTAGGACCCACCCCACTTAAGTAGGACATGCCACATGTGCATAGCCCCACTATTCATCATCACTCTCTCTCCCCCTCCCTTTGAAACCCGCGGCCAACCCCATTGAAGAGCGATTTTGCCTTCAAAATTTCCATCCTCCATTACTCACTCAAAACTCAACCAAATCCATTGATCCTTGACTTGAAACTTGATGGAAATCATCTTCTAAACCAATTGGTACCCTTGAACCGTGAAAACCACTAGAAATCGAGATATTCCCTCCCCTAAGCCGCGACCCTTTTCTTTAGATTTGTGTTCTTGGTGGTGATTGATGCTCCAATGGTTGAGTATGTTTAGGAGGATCCTAGTGCCAAGCTTTTGAGCAAGTTTCCTTGCATTTCAATGGTTTAATCTTTGGATTTGTTTCATGAACCCTAAAGGGGGATTTGATGATTTGTGTTGTTAGAGAGCTCAAATGGAAAATGTGTATTAGATGACAATGTCTTAGAATGATGTGCTAGAGCTATAAATGTGATGAAAATTATTGGCAAAAAATATGGTTTTTAACTTAGGAAAATTTGATGGTGTCATGACTTTGAGTTTTGGAAATGTGTTAGGATTATGTTGGTGAGTTTTTGTATGATTGTATGATAATATAATAGGATTGTATGAGGTGTGGAAAAGTTAAAATTGATTGAAAGTTCCTTAGAATTCACTTATGTAGAATTCAGCCATTAAGGGAAAATTAGGGATTTGATGTTGTTGGCATCGTTTGGATGATGTGTTATGTGTTAAATGATAATTAGATGAGTTGTGTGGTGGTTCGAAAGTTGGAAAACCAATGGAAAAATGATTGGTAGTGTTGAGTCGTTAATTGGACCTAGAGCAAAATATTAGGCAAAATGACGTTTTAATGACGAAAAATGAAAAGTGGCAACTGAAATGGCCTTTTGGTTACCTAAGGATGCCTAAGAAAATGAGAAAGAGAATTTAGAAAAAAAATGTAAAATAAGAAAATTTAGGGGGTGATTTTTGACTTTTCATATTTTGATGGATTTGCCGTGTATTGAAGGTTCGTACATGCTTGTTGTAGGTTGCTGTACGTGGATTTGAACCCCGAACCATGAGTTCGGTGGATTGCCTTTGGTCCTGGACCAAGTGGGATTGAGGTGAGTAGTTGGAACCATACTTGTGTAATTGATAACTTGCATGTGTTGTATGAATTTTAAGTAATTGGGAATGTCCTTTGTGTAGGCATTTCTGCTGTATAAAGAGCTCGAAGAATATATTATTGGGAGCTAAGTGAAGAGGGCTATACAGGTAACCTCGTGGTACATGGGCTTGATCCCCTTATTTGTTCCACCTTGCCCGTTGAGGGTGATGGTAGGAAATGGATGTAAGTAATGTAGAATAACATGATCATGCATTTAATATGTATATTGGTACATAGGTACCGAGTCTCTGGCCAGTAGAAAATTTTGCTTTCAGGCGATACAGACTTCCACTAGATAGGTCTTCGAGAGGGAGTTCCAGTTGACCTAGGGTCGTGGTGTGTAATCCGGATAGGAGCACACTAGGAAGTCTCGGGTGTATGTGGATGAGAGGGGTACCTTGGTTGGATGTTCTTGGAACACGCCTTGGATGAGACCGGTAGGCTTATATGCCGAGCTATTAGGCAGGACGTTGCGTAGTATTGGTAGCGACCATTCCAGCTTCGTCGTATTTTGTATCCCTATGTTCCCCAGTTTCTCTAAATCCCTTGCTATATCCCGTTTTTCAAGATCTTATTTTATATTATTTATATGCATTGAAGTGAGCCATTGGGCGGAGTATTCTCCAGAACCTCTGGGTTACTGAGATATATTCGTATATCTCACCCCGTCTTGGGGGCTTTATTTCAGGAGCTAGTAGTGGTGCAGGAGCGGCGGACAAGAAGCCCGTAGGATGAGTCGTTGGAGGACTTTATACATTTTGCATTTTGATGGCCATTGGGCCTATGCTAGACTTAGGGTATAAACATTGTATATGTTGATAGGATGAGATTTATGGTCATATTTGTTCAAGCTATTTTGCCTAAGTCTAGATACATGTAGTTTATGACATTAGAGACTTGTGAATTATGTTGTAATTTGGATAATTATAAATATTGTATTTGGATCTTGTGTAATGTGAAGCATATGTAATTTGATGAAGGGCAATAGGCCTATTTTAGGATTATGATTATGTGTATGTCTAGAAAATGCATGCAAATGGGCATTGGTGGTTGAAATTGTCAAGTGTTAATAAAGTAAGCAATATGATATGAATCGTATAATGTAATATAAACTGTGATGGGTTATAAGAGCCCCAAGACTTTATTGGTTCTTGTGTGTGCCACCCATTGATTATTAGGTACGTTTGAGGTCTTAGATCACGTTGGTAAATTTGGGGATTTATGTAAAAACAAAGGAAGCTCTGGCGAATTTTTGGTAAGTTGGAAGAATTTAGGCGAACTTCGGGAGAGCATATCTCCCTCCACAGAGGTCCGATAGGGACGTTCCATATGCCATTTTGAAGGTTGACATGTCCTCTATTTAGTAGTAAAATTTGGTAAAATTCTGGATTGGGCGTCGTAAAAGATGGGAGGTTCGCGACATGCATATTTTCTACAGTAATTCAGAGACCGAACCATGTTCGGATAGATAGAAAACCTAAAAGTGAGAAATTGGCTAAGTGGGTTTATGGGAACCCCTTAGTGACTTGAGAGAAGTAATATAAGATGTAAAAGTAATTTAATTAAGTATTCTGCAAAGAGTTTACAGTTACGGTCACACCTTTTATTTATTACGCTTTTAAAGTTTTAAATGCTCGCGTAATAAACGGAAAAAGTTTACTCGCATCTTTATAAAATGAATTGCTGTAATTGTAACTGCGCTTAATATCATAATTAATATTAACAATACCGATGTACAACGGGCTGTTACATTCACATGTTTTTCCTTCATCACTCTTTACACCTCTTTAACATTTAATCATACATCAAATCATATACTTGAACTTGAGCTTTCAAATCATTGATTTTATATCCTTTAAGTGTCAAATTACTTTCACAAGTTCAAACACTTAAACCAACCATTCACTTACACTTTATTTATATTATACATCAAATGCATATAACATCATTCAAAATAAATTATACAACATGGATACCCAATTAATTTGAAATGGCCGAAACATGCATATTGTATTTTTATGACTTTTATGCATTCGAACTTTAATCCAATGACACCACACCATCATATACACATTGAATTCATGCTATAAACATTCAATTTAATATTTTGCATACAAACCCTAAATTAACTACACTTGGCCGAATTGTTGTATAGTTAAAGACTTAGGATTTCCTTTATATTTTATCACATAATTTCATTAACAAATCATCACACAACCTTAATACCATCATAAATCATATATCAACACATCATTATCATACACTTGGTATGCATAGTCAAATTTACAACTTGAACATCAAGACTTTGTA
Source organism: Gastrolobium villosum (assembly GCA_032173675.1). NCBI lineage: Eukaryota > Viridiplantae > Streptophyta > Magnoliopsida > Fabales > Fabaceae > Gastrolobium > Gastrolobium villosum. Next base: position 10,670 of record JAVKPL010014749.1, on the reverse strand, counting down.
TGCATTTTTTTTAACATATAAACCATTAAATAAACTTTAAATCATCAATTAAACATCACACCACATCAATGAACATGTAAGCATAATCAAATCATATCAAACCATATCAAACCCTAATTTACTATTCATGGCCGAATTTAAAAGGTTAGGGTTAGTTTTGATTCTTGTATTTTTTCAAGAATTCAAGATATTTTCTTTGATGTACAAGATTAAGAAACCAATTTCCAAAACAAAACCACTTCAAAATTCATCATCAACATACATAGAAATCCATGTTGAACGCACGAACACAAATATTCATATATCATCATCAAATCAACAAAGTTGTTAGAAATTACCTTGTATAGCTTCCTTTAGGTAACCTTAAGCATTTTTCCAACATAAAACCAAACAAAACTATCCAAAACACAAAAGTGCAGCAGCCATATTCAACCTTTGGAGGGATTATCTCACTAGGTGCATGGCTTTAGGATTTTTGCTCACAAGGAATCTTTTTCACGTTGAAACTTTCTTCAAATTATGACTAAAAATCAAGTTCTCTCATACTCTCACTCACCATGGATGTTATGGTCATGGAGAAGAAGAAGAGATTTTTTTTGTGTCTTGAAGAAAGAATTAGAAGATGACAAGTAGTTTCAAATCAAAAGGTATAAAGCTTTAGTTTTTATGACTCTTTCACCTTTTTAACTTAGATATTTTTATCAAACTTTAACCAAGCTTTCAAGACAAGCTAAGCTTCATTCCCATCAGATTTTTCCCCGTGGAAATGGGGAAAAATAAGGCATGAACCGACTTGCACAAGTGGGAGGAGAATAACACACAATTTTTTGACTCTTTCAATGAATAAAGTAACTTGATTTTCATTGGTTTTCACTTTACACATCATACACTTGAATTTTTTACCAACCTATCATCCAATAATATAATTACACATTGATGTGCCTCTGTCAAATGTGGTTTTTCAAGCTGGAAATTATAAGAATTGAGTCACAAAAGAGAAATTTAAATACATAACTGCTTATTATATTGATTCTTCTATGTCAATGATATTTCTCACCTATTGGTTGTGTTTTCACAGGAAAAAGAAGCGAGAATTATAAAAAGCCTGTTAACGCAATTCCACACGAGAGTAGAGCAGTACAACTTCCAGCAACATGGCGCGGAATGGCGCCACACCGGTGCCGGTTTATGAATTCTACACTAGAACTTTGCAAGTGGCGCCACAATGGCGCCAGTTTCTTGAAAGTAGAACATTATGACAGCATAATGGCGCCCAGTGGCGCCAACTGGCGCCAGCTTCCTGGAAATTTGACTTTTGGCAGAACCATGGCGCCTGGTGACGCCACAATGGCGCCAACTAGCGCCAGATTTCGAGGAAATTGGTCCGACTTTTCAATTTTGACAGAAGCACGGCGCCTAGTGGCACCAACTAGCGCCGGTTTGTGGGAAAGACACGCCGTGTTGTCTGAGGGCATTTTTGGAAGAAGGAAAAAATGCTTATAAATAGATCCTCTTGACAGAATTAGAGATCCATCTCTTTCCACTCAGAAGAAGGCCGACGGTGGTGCTCAGAGAGGGTTCTGGAGATCCATTTCTTCTTTATCTTCTTCTCTTTCATTTTATGTTTTTGTTGAATTTTGGATTTCTAGCCATGATAATCGTTGGCTAGTTCTTTTTATTGTAGTTAGGGTCACGAGCACTATGTGAACCCTTGTTACAACAGATTAATTTATTTTTACTCGTTTATATGATTATCTTTATCACTACTCTGCGTGTAATTTCTATTTTCTGTATTACAATTGATTACTGTAATAGTTGATGATAGTCTGAGGGTTAGAACCCTAGATAGGAATATTGGGGTTTTAATCTTGAAATGAGGTAGGATAACGGTTCGTATGTGTGAACACCTAATTTTGTCCTAAATATAAAAAAAAATAAAAAAAATAATAATAAAATAAAAAAATCCAATTATATTCCTTTCTAAGTAATTTAGTCGGTGTATCATATTAACAACTGAGAAGTAGATCAGAAAAGGATTAAAAAAAATATATTAAAAAAGGGGCTGATTGTGATAGTCAGTAAAGTTTTTGTTTTTGTCTTTTTTTTTAGTCAACATTACTTGTTTCTATCCTAAAACAAAAAGAAAAAAAAACAAAAAAAAGAGTGATCAAAGCAAGCATGCTGAAAATGACTCTTGCTCCCCACTGTCAAAACCTTGCACTGACGAATGCAGGTGCTGCAACACCAAAACAAAATTAAGCTACAAATGGAGGCAAGCAAAAATACAAAACAGAAAAAGAGCTTATGAAGTTATCACCAAAATGGGGAGTCAAGATGGCATCTCTGATCAAAGGAAAAGCAGCATGCCTGACCACCAATGGGATGGAGCAGAAGGGGAATCAAGAAATCACGTTAGGCAAAAAAAAAACAAACAAAAAACTATGTTGATGATGGGCTATATAAACAGGGCGACTTCTGGTGGAGAGGGACTGGAAAAATTTCAGATTTCCCACCCCTGTCATAGAGATACCCAGTAATAAACCATCTCCATTTTATACCATAACCCAAAAAAAAATCATCTCAGATCTATTCAACCCCGAGCTAGGCATCGTTGCGTTCACCACAGTTGTGCACCACTTGAATATCTATTCGCTGTGCTACCTCCACTTTGTCACCGGGCTCGTCCATCATTTGAAGCCTCGGTGCAACTTTCTTCCTAAAGGTACCAGAAGACCTTTATTCGCGAATATGATTTGCGTGCAAACACCAAAAGTCTTATTCACTTCCATTCTATTTTTACTTTGCATTATTATAATACTATTTTGCTCCTTTTATTTTAAGTTAGTTTTTCGTTTCTTTTCTTTATAATATAAAAAATTCATGAGCGGCTAGTTTGTTTCCTAGTGTGTGTCATTGTGGTAAAAATGAATAAAGAAATATTAGAGAAAGCTGACTAAAGTAGGACATAAACTTGTGAATAGTCTTTTGTTTCCTATTTGTCATAGTCGCTATTAACTCTAACATTTAGGTTTTTTTTTTTTAATACATAAAAGTAAACTAAGCTAAGCAAAGGCATGTAGTATGCAGTATAGGCTTCAGTTGTTTTCTTTTCCCTAGAGTAGATTAGGTACCTTTTTAGTGAATAAAACAAAATAAATGATCAAAAAGAAGCATGCTATGATTTTCTACAGCTTTCAGTTTTCGTTTTTTTATTTTTCTTCTTTCTAGTAGATTAGGTAGCCTTTTCTTTTGATATTAAAACAAATAATAAAAAAACAAATAAAAAAACCAAATAGTCCGTTTGCCTTATATTTCATATTCATGGCTATCTTTTTGTATTGGTATGTGTTTATCTATTTGTTAATGAAATATGATTAAATATTCTTAAAATTATAAAAATAAAATAAAATATAGTGGTTACGTTATCGCATCCTATGTTACTTTTATTATTGATACTTGCTTGTTTATGTTAGACATACATTATATGCAATATTAATAAAAAATACAAAATACAAAAAACAAAATAAAAATATGGAAAATAAATCAATAGAGTTTTACTTTAAATTCATCCAATGATTTTTAACGTTGATATATGGTCATCCAACCTCAAGGATAATTTAACCGTGACGGTTTGTTAATCCCGTAATCTTTTGAATCATTTTAGCCGTGACGACTTGGTGATTCAAAATTTATAATAAAAAATAATAACATGAAATCTATTTTTTAGAGGATTAGCTGAGTTGAGACAACCTGTTAATCCCATAATCTTTTGGATCATTTTAGCCGTGACGGCTTGGCGATTCAAGATTTATTGTAAAATTTATACTAATAAAAATAAAAATTATTGAAATCAATACAAATCATCAAAGCCAAAACTTTCCAATGATTTTATTTAAAATGAATTATTTCAAAAATTAAAATCAATCAACACACAAATATTTTTTAAGAACGACGTAGCTTTGAATTCCTCACTGCACCGGAGGATACGTCGTAGCGGAACTCTTTCCGTCGAGCTAAAATAAAATTCTTATTTTTCATAATAAAGGATTAGCTGAGTTGAGACAGCTTGTTAATCCTGTAATTATTATTTCAGATTTATTTTAGTTGTGACAACTTGGTAATCTGAAACTTCTAAATTTAAATCAAAATAATCAGTACGCAAACAAAAAGAACGACGTAGCTTTGAATTCTTCACTGCACCGGAGGATACGTCGGAGCGGAACTCTTTCCGTCAAGCTAAAATAAAATTTTAATATTTTAGTCTTCATTCTTCTTAATTAATCATATTTATTTTTAAGGGATAAAACAAATATTTTTAAAAGCTATTAACAATTCGCACGATTAATTTAAGGTAACCGTTTTTAAAACGGATGTGTCAGGGGTGCAGTGGGATTAAGTTTCCACCCTTCCTTGCACATAATTAGACTCCCGAACCTTCGATCTATAATTTAAAAGACCAGTTTGCAATAAAAGGTTTTCCAATTTTTCCAAAGTAAATAAAATTGGTGGCGACTTCATTGTTTTAATTAATTTAAATTTCGGGTCATTACAGATGGCGACTTCACTGGGGACATCTAGAGAGTCAGGCCTGTTTTAATTAATTGTGCAAATCATTAATAGCTTTTATATTTATTTTTTTCTCCTTTTTTTTTATTTGCTATTCTTGTTTCATTATTCTCCTCTTATTTTGATTTGTTGTTTATTCTTATTTCTTATATGTATGTAAAGTATGCGATTATTGGTTTCAATTTTAGAGTATGCTTGGTCTCCATTATTTTAAAGATTGGGTAGGTTTAGGGTTTACGTGAAGGTTTGTATGCTCCGTCCACACACATCACCTACACTTTGATCACACACGAACGAGTGAGGCCCTATACCCGGGTCTGAGTGAAACTTGAGATAGGAGAGAGGTTGTGTAGTGGTAGCCATTTTGGATGTACATCCTGTTTGGTTATCACGAAAACCTCGGCTAGAGTGTGACTCTCTCGAAACTATAGTCATTTTGGATGTACATCCTATTTGGCTATTCTTTTGACATGAGATCTTAACTCTGGTAACCAGAATACTTAGAGTCATAAAACCACCAAATGGAAGTGTTCACTAAATGACCTCTTGACTATCCGATGAACTAATCTAAGACACAAGAGGAGCGTATTTACTTTTCACTCTTTACTTCCATTCTCGAATGACCACACTATTTCAAAATCATCGCTCCATAAACTTCTGTTCCATATATTCATGCATCTTGCATAACGAAGCATTTTAGGAATATGCATTTTTATTCTTATTTATTTATTTTATTGTTTTTTTTTTTTTTTTTTTAAAAAAAAAAGGGTTATCAAAAATATTTTCTTTTGTATCTTGCACCATTTTGGCATTTTCAACATCCCACATTGTATATCATGACTCCTCCAGGGAAGTTTGTTAGTGAAACGTTGAGTTCAAAGTTTGATTGTGAGTATCATTGATAGAGCGTAGCATGGGATCACATCGCAGTAAGGAAACATCGCCTGTGTTGAGAAAGACTTTGCAGCTGAAAGTAAAGAAGCCTGATACAGAAAGTTTGAAGGTCTTGGGTCGAATGTTGAAGAAGACACAACGTCTAACTCTTGTTAGAAAATACAGGGAGATTCTCAAATTATTGGAAGTTGAAGTGCAAGTAGATGCGATCACCGCGGTTGCTCAATTTTATGACTCACCTCTGAGATGTTTCACATTTCGAGACTTCCAATTAGCACCTACTTTGGAAGAATTCGAGCAGGTTTTGGGTTTGTCTTTGGAAAATTTTGAGAAACCATATCGCTACTTGGGGCATTATCCTTCTACACATGCTATCGCTGATGTTCTCAAAGTTCCTGTAAAAGACTTGCAGGGAAGAAAACAAAACAGAAATGGGATCGATGGATTTTCGAGAAAGTACCTGGAGGAGCACCTTCACCACTTAGCTGGAAAGGAAGATTGGGAAGCTTTCATTGATGTGCTAGCTCTCACCATTTATGGCATTCTCATATTTCCAAATATTGATGAGTTTGTGGACTTCGCGGCTATAGATGTGTTCTTTGCTCGCAAGTTTAGAGGTGAAAATCCTGTTCTGGCCATTCTTGCTGATGTCTACTATACTCTAAATTTCTGTCATGAGAAGAAAGGAAAAAGAATTTTATGTTGTTTATCAATGTTATTCATATGGCTCACTTCCCACCTCTTCAAAAGAGGATACGAGATCTCATACCCCATCACTGAGTTTCAAAGATATCAATTAGGAGTCAAGAGTGGCCGTGAATGGGCTATAATTTTAGCACAATTGGATGAAAAGAGTATTCGATGGTATCCTCGATGGGTTGAGAGAGAAACTTTCATCTACCAATGTGGGGATTTCCCTAACGTGCCTCTCATGGGTACCAGAGGGTGTATCAATTACAACCCATCCTTGGCGCAACGACAACTCGGTTATCCTATGAGAGAGGCTCCTACGGAGGACATGATAACTCCATTCGTCCTTTATGATATGGGCCCGACACATAATGAGGATCTCAAAAGGGTTCGAAATGCTTGGAATAATGTCATTAGAAAGGGTAAAGAGTTGAAGACTAGAAGTTGTGGAGCCCAAAGTAGCTACCATCAATGGGTTACGGGTCGAGCACAAGATGTTAAACTACCATTCCAAGCTCTGACAGTCACTGCAAATGGTGAATCATTAATGCCTACCTCCCATGATAGTGAAGAAGTAAGAGAAATACAAGAAAAACTGATGAGGGTTGAAGAAGAGAAGAAGAAGATAGAAGAAGAGCTTAAGGGAGCCAGACAAAAGTGCGAGGCCTTGGAGCGAGAAAATAAGAGGAAAAATCATACCCTTGAGGAAGCTGATAAAAGAGCAAAAACTGAGGAAAACTATGTGCTAAAGACTAAGGGGTGCCTTCGTGCAGCGAACAAGGAGTTAAGCCTCCGGAGACAGGAAAGAGATGAGGCCATTGCTAAAAGCACTCAACTTGAAGAACTACTAAGAAATTCTAGTGCAGAGCACAAAGATTCAAAGAGGCAAATGGCAGAGATGAAGCGGCTAATGGAGATGAAAGTTGCAGAATATGCAGACAGACTAAAAAGAGAAAAACAATGTACAGAGAAAGTGATTGCGATGTACCAAGATTCAATTCGGAGGGAGCAAGAAGAAGTACAAAGGCTAACTGATTACATTAGAGGGCAAGATGAAACCATCGATGCATATAGGCATGAAGTGGCGTTCTGGATGACTCGCTTTTCCAAATTGGCTGAACTCGCTAATGATGCAATTAAAGACATCCCGAATAAGTTAGGAATGGCAGAGGCACTGGTGAACCCCCTCACTACTCCTGTGGAGATCCATGAATTCATTGAGTATTGTAGGAATTTTATTATGAAAATGAAACAAATTATCATCAGGCGAATGTAAAAGCAATGTATCCCTCTGAGGTATGTTATGGTTCTTAATGAAGAAATTTTGTTTGCTACCTATTTGTGATCCTATACTAACATTTAATAGGACCTAGTACTTTCGAACGTGACGTTCCGGGGAACGGTCCTAACAAAAGCGATCAATGATACTCACGCCAAACTTCCACGCATCAACGATTCTCTGACAAACTCGTAACATTAACATTATTACTCATTATAAAATTATTTGTTTATTTTATTAATCTCGCTTGCAGAAATCATATAAGATTCAAACATTGCGCGACCAAAGAAAGGTAATACCAATCAAACCCGAGTTCATAATACCAGATCTCGGACCAAAATGGCAGCAAGCGATCAAGATGGAAGGAACATAAGTCAGGAAGTAGATGAGGTAAGAGAAAGAATGAATACAGTGGAAGAATTGTTACGAGCTATGGCAGTGTCCATCAGTATGCTTGGGGCAAATGGGGCCACAGGGAATGCGCAACAGCACTCAACAACTCAGCTGGGCGATGCCCAGGGGAATAACGGGATGGGAAATGCAAACGGGCAACCACATATTGGTGAAGGATATCAATCAGTGGAGGATGCCAACGCTGAAGTACATGGACAAGCTGGGCAGAATGGACAGGCAACAGGGACCCAATCTGGGAATGGCCATGTCTCTGATCAGAAAGACAAGTTAAAGGATGGGTGGATGGAGAAGATGGAAGAGAAGATCAAAGCTATTCAAGGTCCTAGTGCTTACGGATCTCTTGGGGTGGAGGAATTATGCTCCACGACGGGCGTGATTCAAGGTCCCAGATTTTTCTAAGTATGATGGAAGTACAAACCCAATCATCCACCTGAAGACATACTGCACGAAAATGGCAATATGGTCCAAGGATGAGAATTTCCTTGTTAGTTTCTTCCATGAGAGTTTGGCTGGTCCTGCATTAGAGTGGTACATCCAGATGGATCATTCTAAAATTGGTTGTTGGAAAGACTTGGCAGATGCGTTCATGAACCAATATCGATTCAATTTAGATACTGCCCCAACTAGAGAACAATTGGCAGCTCTGCAAAAGGAGAACAAAGAGACCTTTAAGCAATATGCCCAAAGATGGAGAGCTCTTGCTGCACAAGTCCAACCTCCGCTGACACTATCCGAGATGTGTTCATATTTCCTAGGGACTTTAGGAGCTCCGTATGTTGGGTCAATGGCCGGTGCTGCATATCGGGATTTTGCTGATCTCATAGCTGCAGGTGAAAGAATTGAAATTTTAGCCAAAGCTGGGAAGTTGCCAATGGACTATAGACAGAGTAGTCCTCCCAAAAAGGGATTGCAACCTAAGAAACGAGAATCTGAAGTGAACCATGTCAGGCATCAGCAATCTTTTGTTCCTCGACATCCTACACCAAACCCAAGCCACCAAATACTATCATACAACCCGACTCCATTTACCTCTTACCAAACCCCCACATTCTCTCAGTCTCCACAAAACCTACCAAACTTAAACACTGCACCGACCCCACAATTCCAAGTCAACAACATACCTATGACACCACGGTATGCACCAACTCGTCCGTCCTATGCACCTCATCCCACACGTCCACAGTATCGTCCAAATTACGCTCAACCACATCAAAACTCCCAAAATCAGAACCTTCCACCTTTTCCTAAACTATCCATTTCTAATGCTGATTTGTTCCAACGACTGTTTGACGCACATTTAATCTCAGAAAGTCCCGTGCGTCCAATGCTTCGTCGGAAGAAACCAACACCTTTTCGGAGGATCAGCACTTACCAATGATACTCACGCAATACTTTTGATGGTACGTGGAACAGTTTTACCCTTAGAGATAGGCCCGAGTAATTTCCAGGGTTTGTTCCGAGTCATGGAATACTTCCAACCTACTTATACCATGCTTCTAGGTAGGCCTTGGATCCATGCAGCGGGTGCTATGCCTTCTACCCTGCATCAAAAGGTCAAATATATTGAGAATGAATCGATTGTCACCATCCATGGGGAAGAAGAAATCATGGTTTCAAAACCGGTTTCAGTACCGTATGTTGAAAACACGGATCTGATGGAAAGGAATGGATTGTATAGTTTCGAAGTTGTTGAATCTAGTTGCAAAAAAGATGAATCACTGGGGCAAGGTGTGAACGGGATAATCGCTCGAATTATGGCCAAGAGCGGATATAAAGTGGGTAAAGGTTTGGGCTCACAGCTGCAAGGTAGCCGGTCACCTGTAATGATTCCAGAAAAGTCAAATAGATTTGGTTTAGGGTATGGAGGGTCGTTTGAGGAAAAAGTTGAGGGTATGTCTGTGGGAAAAAGAGACAAGAAGGGCAAGATGCAACAGATTCCCCATCTAAGGGAAACATTCCCGGTGCCAGCAGAGATTATCATGCCTGAAGAGGTCGTCCATCTTGCATGCCGCCTTCATATCAATGCACTAGATGACGAAGACCTAGGAGGATGCAGCACGATTCGTCCGTCCACTAACGATAAAGCATTGAAGAATTGGCAGACAGAGCCAGTTAATGATGTGATTGCTATGAAGTAATTATCTGGTTGATTTGTATTAGCAGCTGTTTGAGCCATTTTGAAACTTATGTTATGTTGCTCGAGACATTAATTAAGTGAATGAATTTGCATGGGTTTGCAGTAATTATCATCCAATTTGGTCTTTCATTTTAGATTTTTTTTTTTCGACCAGCGTTACTATTTTTATTTATCTTCTTTCTTCTCTCACCCATCCTTTCATTATTCATTGTTTTCTTTTGTGCCATTATATCTGTTGTATTCCAACCCCACATAAATTAATTTCCAGGAATCTTGATCTCATTGAAACTGTGCCTCACGAAAGGGGCCTTGAAAACTCAGCGATTGATTCTCTTGTGACTATCAATGAAGAGGACCCAGAGTCTGATGAGGAGCAAATAATGGAAGAACTTTCAATTTTGTTGAAGGATCGGAAAAGAAATTTGACTTGAATCTATGAGGCGTTCGAGTTGATTAACATGGGCACTGAGGAAGAGCAGAAAGAATTGAAAATTGTTGATAATCCTGAGCGGGAGGAAATGATTCAATTATTCAAGGAGTATCTAGATGTTTTTGCTTGGACTTACCGAGATATGCCTGGAGTAGATCCAAGGATTGCATCACACAAAATTCCTTTGTACCCAGATGCTGAACCAAAAAGCAGAAGTTAGGAACTAACAATACGTACTTAATGAGTACCAGCCACATAAC
>JAVKPL010014748.1:0-91858 GCA_032173675.1 Gastrolobium villosum | reverse complement strand
TAACCAGTATTGCTATGCAAATGCAATCGGTGACATATTGTTGGTTAAGGATTCATTGAACGTGGACGATGATTGCCGTTTTTTGTTTTCGTTAATTTAACATGCCCCATTCCCAAGCCCTGCTGTGTTTGTCACTTTCTCTGCTCTATATATTTATGGGTTTCACATTCAGAATAAAAGATGAGTCTTTTCACAATGACGCACGAGAACCGTCGATTGTGGTAAGTGCAAAGCCAAGCTGTAACCGTTTAATTTCAGGGTACTCTCTCTTCATGTTTATACTACAAAAGTTCTTTTTTTCGTGTGTTGTATGTATATCATTCTCCGTTTATGTTTTAAAGTGCATTTCTGAAAAAAATAAAATAATTAATAATTAAAAAGAGAATACTTTTGGTGTTGGTGTAATTGGAATCCTCCACTATCAATGGCTTGCGTGAGAAGCCTAGGAAGGATAGTGAGTTAAAGAGTCTATTTTAAACTTTATTCTCCATACTTACAATTTTGGAATGGACACCTAATGATTCATAACACATAGAGAGGGTTAGTACAAGTCCATATTTTGGTTCTGTCTAGTTCTGTATGAATATTACGCACTATGCTTTTCTCTGTTTTATTGTGCATCCGTAACTAGTTGGGATAAAGTGAAAGTAAATGTTGGAACACTTCGTTTATGAGAACTTATGCTGTACTATATTAGTGTTCTAACATAGCATGATGGGCTAATTATGGATTGTTGATCTTCGCGTTATTAAGCAAGAAAGTATATTGTTGTTTGTGATTCTGTTTGACGGTCAAACACGGTTGTGATTATTTTATTTTAAATGTCATTTAGGTTCTTTGAATTTTATTGGGGGTTTAAGAATTTGATTCCTTTCTAATCTTTTCTGAGAATGACATGTTTTATACTAGGATAGGAGTTAACTTTACTACTGTTCTATAATAGAAAGGGTGATGCTTGAGATTTTTGTATCTATGCTTTTCTAAGTGAGTGGGACTTTTGCGTGAGATTCACTCATGCTTGTGGAGAGACACAGCAGAGACCATTGTTTATTGGTTTGAAAAATTCAATCCCTCATAATATCAACTGAATTGTCAAATATTCTTTTGTTTACATTAGGTATGATGGTAGTCCTCCTAAAATCCTCGAAATCTTTCATTTGATCAAATTAGTCTCCAGATTTGACAAAAGAAAGTTACACACAGGCTTCTAGTTACACCTAGTTTTAACTTCTTTGTCTCTCTCTATGTTTTTTTATTTTAAACTTTATTGACATTTTGGCTTTAATAATTCCTAGCTGCTACTAGCCTTTGCTCCCGAGACAATACTTCTCGTACTCTATATATATTTACTCCCCGCCATTCTTCTTATTTTATTGCAGTTATCAAAATTGCTATATGATGTCTTTAGGTAAATGGGTTTATCATCTCTATAATTTAACATGACTAGAAAAAATTTCCTACACTCACAACATTTTGTGGGGCCTACAGCAAAAAATAAATAAAAAATTTCGGGCACGCAAAACAAATATCTATAACATAACAGAAAACACTTTTCCTATAACATAACTCTTATAAAACCCTTAGGTAAATTCCACTGGTTGTTTGGTCGGGATTGAAAATTATGCATTGTAATGAATCATTTTGACATGTATGAGATCCGGTTCACACATTAATATTGTTGATTTTTCAGTTGCAGCTTGAGAACATTGACATAAAGCTAAAGTCCTTGAAGTTATATAATCCAATAGCTTCACAGCGGCTTTCCTGCTCAAGCAGGCCTTGCAGCTTGAACCAGTGACCATTCAAATCTTGTGTCATCCCCTTCCCTTCTACTAAGGTTGGCTACACTTCTTAGAATCATTCTCATAGTTAGTAGGATCTATTTTATTGTCGATTTTCATCTCAAATTCCATAAGAGGTGATTATGCACCTGATTATATTCATTTTTGGACTACATGGTAGACTTTGCATGCAATATAAACCGTATTCTTATGATTTAATGTTTCAGTTAGACTTTATTGCCATCACTGATCACTTGTAGGAGTCACCCTTTAACTTTTCCTCCCTCCATTACAGGTGAAGGTCATTGTTGATGTCTTCAATGGGTCCTGCTGCTGATGAAAATCTTGAAACGAAAGGGATAGATGAGAGAAGTTTGTCATCTTCACATGGTAATGCACCATACGTCCACAAAGTGGCAATTCCTCCAAGACAGAACCTCTTCAAGGAATTCCAATCCACTATAAAAGAAACATTCTTTGCTGATGATCCTCTACGATCCTTCAAAGATCAACCAAAGTCACGGAAGCTCATCCTCGGTATTGAGGCTATATTCCCCATACTTAATTGGGGGAGAGCTTACAACCTTAAAAAATTTAGAGGAGATATTATATCTGGTCTCACTATTGCAAGTCTTTGCATTCCTCAGGTTTACCATGTTGATTTTGAGATTTTAAAGAACTTGCACCGTTTTTGAGGTTCTAATGCTTGGCTTGATAAAACAGGATATTGCATACGCCAAGCTGGCTCATTTGGCTCCACAGTATGGACTATGTAAGAAAGACTATTGTCTCTCATCAAAAGCTAAAGTAGCTCATGTGTTTAATTGTTTGAATGTTGGACTGAGATCTTGTTGCCTTTTGTTCTACCCCTTTACAGACTCCAGCTTTGTTCCACCACTGATTTATGCTGTCATGGGTAGTTCTCGTGATATTGCAATAGGACCAGTGGCAGTGGTTTCTCTCTTGTTAGGGACCTTACTTAGTAATGAGATTGATCCTGTTACACATGCAGCAGAATATCGACGTCTTGCTTTTACAGCCACTTTTTTTGCTGGGATAACACAAGCAACGCTTGGGATTTTTAGGTATGGCTCGTCCACCCAATGCACTTTGAAGTGGTTTTGCATTTAAATCTTCCCACCACTTATAAAGTTTATGTTCTGTTACAATTGGAAGGGCCGGCTTGGCTCAGTAAGCTTGCTTACCGTGATGTTCAAGGTCCCGGCTTCGACTCGGCCTCTCCGCAAAAAGCGGGGGTAAGGCTTGACTCGATTTCCTTCCCCAGACACTCACGCGTGGGTATTGAACTGGGTCGGCCCTTCTGTTACAATTGCTACCAGCTACAACGAAGGTTACACTGTTGAACACTCACATGATGATCTAATAATTGGTTTTTTTTTCTTTTCTTATTTTGGTTTTAAATTAGGTTAGGATTCTTGATTGACTTCTTATCCCATGCTGCTATTGTCGGTTTTATGGGGGGTGCTGCCATCACAATTGCCCTTCAACAGCTTAAGGGTTTTCTTGGCATTAAAAGTAAAATGTTCACAACGAAAACTGATATTGTCTCTGTGTTGAAGTCAGTATTCTCATCAGCACATCATGGAGTATGCTCTCTCTCTCTCTCTCAATATACACACGCAATTTATTAATTACCTTGTTTTCTAATCTGAAGTAGTCTATGCCTATATAAAATTAAAATTGCCAACTAGTGTGTATTTATGTAAGCACAAAATTGATTAATAATTTTAATATCTAACATCTTGCAGTGGAACTGGCAAACTATACTCATCGGAGCTAGTTTTTTGGGTTTTCTTCTGGTTGCCAAATATATCGTAAGACATTAGACCCCCTAGTAGTTCATTTCACTATTACACCTTAATCTATCATTACGATTTTAAATTGATTTTTTTTTAATTATTTCATTTTATGTGGATCAGGGAAAGAAGAACAAGAAATTCTTCTGGGTGCCAGCAATCGCCCCATTAACATCCGTTGTGCTGTCCACTTTTTTTGTATTCATAACCCGTGCAGATAAGCAAGGAGTAGAAATTGTAAGTATATAGATTTCGATCCTCAATATCCTGAATATTGCAGACTATAGCCGTATTTTATGATTAAGAGAGTGACATGTTAATTGCAGAAGAACTAAAGATTTTGTCTATATTGATATGTCAAGGTAAGACACATAGAGAAAGGGATCAATCCTTCATCAGTTAAAGAAATTTATTTTAGCGGTGAATACCTTGGTAAAGGTTTTAGGATTGGCATCGTGGCAGGGATGATAGCTTTGACTGTAAGTAAATCTTGACACTAATACCTCTCTTAAAGAGTATTTGGCCATTTAATTACAACCATAGTAGTTCTAATTAAACCATTACATTTTTGTTGTCAGGAAGCCATAGCAATTGGAAGAACATTTGCATCTATGAAGGACTATCAACTGGATGGAAACAAAGAAATGATGGCATTAGGAGCAATGAATGTTGTTGGTTCGATGACTTCCTGTTATGTGGCAACTGGTAAGCTCAAAGACAGGATTTATAAATCTAACTACTTTTTTGTCATCAATTGCAAGTTCAAGAAAGATATAATAAATGGTCATGTCACTTACTATTAAGTTTGTAAAGAACCAATTCAACCCAAAAGCTTAAGCTGTTGAGTGAGGCTACATTAATGGTTTTATATATCTCAACAAACAAAGTTTAAGGCTTATTGGAACAGGAAGAGAAATTGGGGTTATAATTATCTTACGGTAAATTGCTTAGTAATTAATTCATATGAGCTCATGTAAGTGGGTTAGACTAATTAATTTTCTTAATCCTCTGATCTATCATCTTTTTTTACCTTCAGGTTCTTTCTCTCGGTCAGCGGTAAATTTTATGGCTGGTTGCCAAACTGCAGTTTCTAATATTGTGATGTCAATAGTTGTGTTCTTAACACTGCAATTCATAACTCCTCTATTTAAGTACACTCCAAATGCCATTCTTGCTGCCATCATCATTTCTGCTGTCATCAACCTTGTGGACTATCAGGCAGCGATTTTGATTTGGAAGATTGATAAACTTGATTTTGTTGCTTGCATGGGAGCATTCTTTGGGGTTGTTTTTGCCACGGTTGAGATAGGACTTCTAATTGCTGTAAGTATTAAGGCTTAATTTGTTATCTTATGCTCTAAAATGTCAAAAGTAATTTCTGACTGTACTTCTTGTTCTCTTGGTTATTGCTACATGTTGTGGCAGGTCTCTATATCCTTTGCGAAGATCCTACTACAAGTCACAAGGCCCCGAACTGCTATTCTTGGGAAGATTCCAAGAACTTCCGTCTATAGAAACATCCAACAATACCCAGAAGCTAGTAAGGTTCCAGGTGTACTGATTGTAAGAGTCGATTCTGCAATATATTTTTCCAACTCAAATTATGTTAAAGAAAGGTAAATATGAATTCCTCCTTTGTCTACATGTTGACAGATGATAGTTTAATTTTTATTTTATTTGTTGAGGGAATCTTTTGAATGAACTGAAGTGAACCAATCAAATCTGTATAGTGATTTAATTGAAAAAGTTTTTTTGGCATTAATCTAAAAGCCTAAGGAGGACAGATATGTGATTCAGAACATGTCATGGATCACTAGTTATGATACATATCATAAGACAAAATTTAGATGTGGATGCAAAAATACAAACGATTGTTACTCATGAAACCAATAACCTATTTATATGAAATATCTTATGAGAACTACTTAGCAGTGTAATATCTGAAATGTGCATGGAACTAGTATTAGAATAATCTAATAATTACAATAGGTCTTAAATATGGAGGGTAAGAGTGAGGATTGGTTTAAGGTCTATGTAGGAAAAGACATAGTCAATGGCAAAATAATCTGTTGGATGGTTAGAATAATCTGATTGAGTTGGCCACTTTGCTATATTCGGAGAGTTTGTGTCTTAAATTTGTGGAATTTAG
This sequence comes from Gastrolobium villosum, assembly GCA_032173675.1. Taxonomy (NCBI): domain Eukaryota; kingdom Viridiplantae; phylum Streptophyta; class Magnoliopsida; order Fabales; family Fabaceae; genus Gastrolobium; species Gastrolobium villosum. The sequence goes on along the minus strand of JAVKPL010014748.1, from coordinate 86,111 downwards.
AAAATGGTCAATTTAGAACGTATTCCTGATGCTTGAGATCTATTCTCTTGCAGAATATTAAGATGGTTGATAGATGAAGACGAAAAAGTGAAAGGAGACTACCACACAAAAATCCAGTTTTTGATAGTTGAAATGTCACGTGAGTGTCTGTATTTTTGTCCTTTTCATTTTCCTCCAGTAAAAACATCTCGCATTGGATAAGATATTCTACCTACTATTTTTTCTGTGTATCTTTCCTTACCGCTTTCCAATATCGTTAGATCAAAATTTTCAAGAAGAGAAAAAAATATAAATGTTAATTAAGATTATAATCTAATAGTGTTTTAATATGATAGGTAAAGATAGACAGAAAAGAGGTAGGTAGAATAACCTATTTGTTTCAAGATAGTTGTTAAATTTTGTATTTAATAATTATTGTGTTTTTATTGCAGCTGTTACTGACATCGACACGAGTGGCATCCAAGCCTTTGAAGAGTTACACAGAAGTCTTACAAAGAGAAGTGTTGAGGTAGCCAAATTATGTCTGCTAGAATATATATATATATATATATAGGGATACGAAAATTTTAATCATTGATTTTCGTGCATCTAATGGTTAAAATTTATTGGGAATTAAAAATTAATTAATGAGTGAGACCGAAAATATATATATATAGGGGCAGGATATCTTAGACCGGTGTAAGAATTAGAAGTCTTACACTCAATCTTGACCATTGATCCACTTGTATCCAATGGCTCACATTCCTAAAAGATTTGAGTCCTTAGATATAAGTGAGATTAACGGACAAGATTAAGAGCGTAACTTACACGGGTGTAAAATGATCCTGACCCATATATATATATAGAGGGGGATATTTTTACTACCAAAATTTTCTACTGCCAATTTACTACCTATCTAATCATCATTGGATCAAAGAGAGAGAATGTTAAAAAGTTTTTGAAAAAAGAGAAAATGTTGATCGAATGGTTATTAGATAGGGTAGTAAGTTGGTAGTAGAAAATTTTGGTAGTAAGAATATCTCTCCTCATATATATATATATATATGCATGATTGATTAGAAAACAATATATTACGTGACAAGTACCTTAACAAAAGTAGTTCCTTATTTGCACAGCTTGTTCTGGCAAATCCTGGCCCGGCAGTGATAGACAAGCTTTACACATCCAATTTTGCGAACTCGATTGGCGAGGACAAGATCTTCCTCACAGTTGCAGAGGCTGTTGCATACTGTTCTCCAAACCTGGCTGAGTACCCATAATTTCCCACTTTAAGGAGAGAAAAATGGGATGCATAAATGATCGATAATGATGTGGGAATATAGACGACCAGTGGCTTTCAGCTTAGTAGCTAGTAACTTTAGTGAAGAATGAAGGTCTAAAGGATGAGATGGTCACTACAAAAAGCTGCCTCTCATAATGCAAGTTAGTGATCCGGGATCCTTATCCCTAAAGTGGGGAAATCAAAGATAAAATAAAATAGAGATGTGTAAAAGGTGCGTCAGTTGTGCACCTTAATAAGCATTAACACGTCCCCTTGTTTTTATTTCAATGTCCATAGAATCAAACATAAGTGTCTGTATGAAGAATGGTCTCTTTTTAACAAGGAAAGCTGTTCATCCCTCCTCTCTCTCTCTCTCTCTCTCTCATTTTCCACTAAATAAATAAAGGAAAAAATATTTATTCTTTTAATTGACATAAATTGTGTCATTTCACTATGAAACTCACCTTTATTCTTTTTTTGTCCACCCTTTCTCTATAATCTATCTTTCTCTCATTTCATGAATTTACATTTTTTAAAATGATTGACATTTTTTTCCGTAAATAAATAAGGGTTTTATAAGAGTTACGTTGTAGGAAAAATGATTGTGTTATATTATAGAGATTCGTATTGCATGTCGAAGTTTTTTTTTTTTTGTTGCGGGCTCCATAAAATGTTGTGAGTGTAGGAAAATTTATGCGGTCATGTTAAATGATAGATGATAAACCCAATAAATAAACGTACTTTTTCTTCTATTTCGTGTTTGCAATTCTTGCTGGGGTTTAGTTTGAGCATTACAGGTGGATTTTGAAGATGCTATCTTTGTCCTTGCATGAACCTGAGTCAAAAGAACGCCAGATTCATTCAAGCATATCTCGTAAAAAGTAAGAGAAAAAATAAGGTAAAAAAGTATTCCAACGTCAGATTCGAATATAAAAAGTTCAAGGAATCTTCAACAGTTGGCTCAATTGGTTATATTATTATTGGAAAATTAATTTTCATTTTTACAAGCTATAATTTTATATTATTTTAAGTGAAATTATTGTGTTTTGTAATTTTTATTTACAAAATCAAGAGAAAAGAAAAAATAATATTATGGAAAAAAGAGAAAATAAAAAACTATCACTGTAATAACTGTATTTGAAATATCACAAAATTATGTTATTTTAAATCACATTCATTTTTTCCATAATAATAATTATTATTTTTAAGATTACGATAAGATTAGAAAATGTATGTATCCCGAAAAAAGTCCAGGTTGCTGGGGTTGGGGAACACTTGGGATTCCCGAACCAATAGGAAAAGATCCTTACTTTGCGAGCCCGTTTGTTTTCCCTCCTAGAAAAAGAAATTTTTACATCTTTCTTATTTTAAAATAATTTTTACAAAAATTAAAATTATTTATATTTTTATAAGAATATTTAACTTTTGAAAAAAAAATTTAATTTTTGACTTCTATTTTTTTAAGGAGGAGAGATATTCTTACTACCAAAATTTTCTATTACCAACTCACTACTTATTTAATTATCATTGGATCAACATTTTCTCTTTTTTTAATTTTTTTTTTTTAACATTATCTCTTTGATTCAATGGTGATTAGATAGGTAATAAGTTAATAGTAGAAAAATTTGGTAGTAAGAATATTAAAAATTTTAATTTCTAAAAAAAAAGAGAGTAGATTTTGACTTTTTTTATGACTTATAAATAATTTTTTTTTAAGTAGACATCCAAAAGAATTTAAAATGAGAAGGTTTTTTTTTTTTTAAATAACTTTTGGAAGAAAAAAATCCATCTAAATGGGCCCAAGATACTTAACCCGTAGGCCCGGCATATTGGTAGTGAACTGTGCCCAAAAATAGGGTCATGTCTTTGATTTCTTGCTAGACGTTTGTTCGGTCATCTCTCATATCCTTGCACTCTAGATCTCAGTTAGGGGAATAGTCATATTCCTTCTCCGGTGACAATTATGACTCATGAGGAGTTAGCTTTAGGGGAAGGTGGCCGGAGGTAGGGGTGTGTATGGGTCAAATTGAACTAATTTTATTTGAAGAAATTAAGTGAATTGATTTAAATGGTTTGGTTTGAAATCGGCTCGATTCGGTTTGAAACCGATTCTGGTCGAACCTATTCAAAAAAGAAAATAAAATAAAATAATTAAAGAAATAAAGTAATAAAATGGTTCCGTTCGGTTCTTGAACTAATTTCAAAAAATCAGTTTGGTTTATGAACTGGTTTTCAAAAACCAATTATTTTAAGTGTACTTCAGTTCAATTTTTTGGTTTTTTTGCACATCTCTAACTGGAGTAGGTTGAATGGGAATACCTCTATACTAATAGTATACAAAAAATGGAAAAAATAATGCCATTGATTTTTTTTCATTTTACTTATTCTTTTAACATTTAGTCCCATATTTTGGGACTTATAGTATATGGAGTAGGTTTTTTTTTACAAAATTTTTATTTATAAATTTTTACAAATTATAATATATACTATGTACTATAATACATACTATGTACTATGGATAGTACATATTACTTGAGTATGTACTATCCATACTACCTACTCTTGCAATATGAAAAATATGTTCACTTACATAGCCCCATTTTCAGCTGTCATTTAAATTTTTTAATAGATTATCTATTCCATTTGCCTCTGTTAACATTAATTCCTGCAGATTGTCCAGCCAAAACATCAATGTATCTGACTATTAATCTACAAAGAAAATACACAACATCTGTTAATATTATTTGACTTTGTATGAGCACAATGGAAGCAGTGCATTAGAAAACTTTGAGATTACCCGTTTATGGGTCAAGGTGGAATAGCCCTTTGTGATATTTTTTGTTTTTGGTACAGAGCCCTTTGTGATATTATTGGGTATGAAGGGCGTAATGGGCCAAAGCCAATTGCGGATTTGACGCAGATGAAATGGGCCTGGTGGACCAGAGGTGGTGAGGTTGGAGGAAGAACAAAATGGATAGGCAATAGGTAGATATTAGCCGCAGAGAGCGAAACCGGAACCAGAGTGAGTGTAATGGCTGCTTTGCGTGCTGTGCTTCGTCACATACACATGTTCTCCAACTGCTTAACGCGCCCACCTGTGTATTTGGTTTCTACTCACTGTGTTATTTCTTGTAAACCTTCCAAAACGGTGAAACTGAAACCCCATGCTCATGCTCTTGTCACGTGTTCAAGTAATTACAGGGTGGTGGTGAAGAAAGATGAGCGGTTGGGGGAGTATGTGGAGGGTGGAGTTCATGCGACGACATCGACAATTGCGGCCATTGTAACATCGTTGGGGGGTCCACCTGCTGCGGTCGGAATTGTTCGGCTTTCGGGTCCTAGTGCGGTATCTATAGTGGGTCGAGTGTTTCGACCCGCCAAGAACACGTGGCAGCCCACCAGCCATGTTGTGGAGTACGGCGTCGTTTTCGATTCTGATGGAAATGTGATCGATGAGGTTTTAGCAGTGCCGATGTTAGCCCCGAGATCCTACACTCGCGAAGACGTGGTTGAGCTTCAATGCCATGGCAGTGAAGTGTGTCTTCGTCGCGTCCTCAGGACTTGTTTGGAAGCTGGAGCAACACTTGCTCAACCAGGTCTATCTGTGAACCTAATTATATAAATTATATGGATTAATCAACTATGAAACACGTACACTTCAAAAATTGGTATCTAGTGTCCGACATTTTCCAAAGCTCCCGGACAGGCGTTATAGAAATTAAAAAAATGTTCAAAAGTTGCGCATTAAGTTTTAGTTCCAACTATTATATTCGTTGAATTACGATTACGCAACACGTAAAAATTTAAAAAAAAAAAAATTCAAAGGTTGCGTTGCTCTTTAGTTCCAACTATTAGATTGGTTGGATTACGATTACCCAACACATAGAAATTCAAAAAAAAAGTTTAAAGGTTGCGTTATTCCAATGGATTACGATTACAATTTTATTGAGTGAGTTTAATATAAATATTTGGGATATCTTATGTTTCTTTGCAAAATTGATGAATATTATAAGTTTAGTTTCATTTTTTAATTAAATTGTTAAATATTAAATATAAAATACACTACATAAATTAAAATTATTTAATATCAAAACGTGTCCTCGAAATCTAACTTTGTTTAGAATTAACGTATCTGAGTGTCGTGTTGTATATGTCACGTGTATCGGTGCTACATAGTTAATGAAGATGGAGTCAGTAGTGTTGTGTGTTGTTACATTCATTACATTGGTATTTGGTGTTTTTTTTTTTTGCAGGCGAGTTTACTCTTCGTGCTTTTCTGAATGGTCGTTTAGATCTGTTACAAGCTGAGAATGTTGGAAGACTCATCACAGCCAAATCTGTTGCTGCTGCTGATGCGGCACTGGCGGGAATCCAGGCATGTTTTAAGACTTGGTTATTTGGTTTGCATCTTTTGGTGTTTGATGATTCTGGATAACTGATACTGAAAGAGACCTTTATTATATATCTTCTTGGACAGGGGGGTTTCTCTTCTCTTGTCAGATCGTTGAGAACACAGTGCATTGAGTTGCTTACTGAGATTGAAGCTCGTTTAGATTTTGATGATGAGATGCCACCTCTTGATTTGAATCTGATTATGGATAAAATACATAGCATGTCACGGGATGTTGATAATGCATTGGAGACAGCAAATTATGACAAGCTTTTGCAATCTGGATTACAGGTATGATCTGGAAAACAGCTTTCAGCTTTGCAGCAAGTGCTTCTTCTTTTTTATAGAGTGCCCTTAGCGCATAGTATGCTGTAATAGATACAGATATTTGCTCTTTCAACTAAAACAATTATATATGAATCTATTTTTATGTTAATTTCATAATGTCTGTTGTTGGCTTTCCTATTATTAATCTCGATACAAAATTCTTGCAGATAGCAATTGTTGGCCGTCCCAATGTTGGCAAGTCGAGCCTTCTTAATGCATGGAGCAAAGTATGTCACAGTCATGTTACTAATTGAATAATTTAATTTGATATTTTATTCGTTTATTCAATTTTGATCTTTTGTGTAGATATTAAACCTTGGTATCGGCAGATTGAAACCATTCACATCATTATCTTTATAATTAAGTGTGTGAATATATATTTCCATTGAGGGCGGGGAGTCCATTATTTTTTATCATCTTGGCATATTTAACATTGTGATTATGTAACTTATTGAGCGTGGTCTTCTTGTAGCATGCAGAGTGAGAGGGCAATAGTTACTGAAATTGCTGGAACCACTCGTGATGTGATTGAAGCAAGTATCAGCATCAACGGCATTCCTATAACCCTTCTTGATACTGCAGGCATTAGGGACACTGATGACATTGTGGAAAAGATTGGTGAGGCTTTCTTTTTCCTCCTTGAATATCAGGACATGTATAAATAATTTTGCTGCACCATCTTTCACCTATATACGTACTGCATGCTATAAGATTGTTCAGCGTCCCGTCAAATGGGATGTTATGGAATCTGCAATTGAAGTAAAATAACTTAATTGTGAGTTGGCCTTTTTATGATCTCTTCAACTTGTTTGAATGCCTTGTTTTAATTAAAATTAACAATTGTCACTACTAGCAGCATACAATCTTTCAAATAATTACCACTTGTTTGAAGTATGATTTGCATGGAACACCCAGAAAATCTGTGAAAATCAGATGGATATGGTAGAGACTTTGCCCAATATGACTTGGCAATATTAAATGTATCATGTTGCATGCATGTCAGCATTTTGCTACTTTAACCTCGTTGCTCTACGTATACTGAGATTATATTTCTATTCTCTGAATAGGCGTAGAGCGATCTGAAGCAGTTGCTAGGGGTGCTGATTTAATCATCATGACTGTGAGTGCTGTTGAAGGGTGGACTTCTGAAGACACCAATCTTCTTGAAAGGATTCAATCTACTAAGGTTTTTTCCACATAATCCTCTTTTTCCCTTTTCTTCTTCTCTTATTCATGATACTTAACATTATTTTGATATTGATAGAAGTATAACCTCTTTATTTGATGGAGAAAAATTTGACATTTGAGAGAAAAGTTAATATCAAGATATTGCTGCTGAATTGGCAGCATAGAACTAGATAGGTGACACCTCAAAATATCTTTCTTAATAGATCATATCAGATGATAAATTGGCACACGAACACCTCGGAGCTTTACAAATATTAGCATCCTATATAGCTACCACAAGAAGAACAAAAGCCTTTTTCCACTTGGTGGGACATGAATCAAACAATGCCACTGTGCTCAGTTAAAAACCTAGTCTTCAGAAATGCTATTTATATCCTATAATAACCCCCTAAAAAAATGACATACTATAGGATAAAGGCCCTAACACATTATAAATATTAAATTACACATTATACTTTCTTTCAATATTAAGCTTGGTACCTGATATTATTTTCTTCCATGCTGTCAGAAAATGAAAGATGCTTATTGGTTTGCAATCTTTATTTCATCTTTCTGTAACAACAGGGATCAACTGGATCTTCCACCCCAGTAATCCTTGTGGTCAACAAGATAGATTGTGAACCTTGTGCTGAGACTGACTGGAACAAAGGATGTAATCACAAACATTTCAGTAAACATGTGTTTACATGTGCTGTTACCGGTCAAGGATTAAAAGACTTAGAGAGGGCAGTATTAGAGATTGTGGGTCTTGATGGCATTTCTGCTGGAGGTCGTAGATGGACTGTCAATCAGGTAAGCTATTATATTGGCTTTCTATCTCTCACAAAGTCTTAGCTTCAAAAAATTTAACCTTTTGATTGGAAAGGAATCAATAGGCTGCTAGGACCATATATCTATTTTTGGTAAAATGGAACTAAAGGTGACACTTAAGGGAACAGTGACCAAAATGCCACATTTTGTCAAAAAATTTACCCAAATGCCACGCGAACAATATTTTTTACCAGACTGCCACGTGTCATAATTCGCTACCACTGGTAGCGAATTTCGTGGCCAATAATTTCGTGACACGTGGTCATATTGCAGACGAAATTCGCTACACAGTGTAACGAATTATGACACGTCAGATTTTTCCTGCGAAAGTGTGACACGTGTCAAAAAATCATTCGTGAACATAATATGCTACACAGTGTAGCGAATTACTACCTGCTTGACACGTGTCATTTTTGCTAACTGTGCATTCTGACGTGACATAATTGGCTACACTGTGTAGCGAATTATTTGCAAGCATATTTCGCTACACAGTGTAGCGAATTATGCCACGTGGCATTCTGGGAAAATTTATTGTTAGCGTGACAGTCTGGTAATTTTTTTGGCCAGGCGTGGCAAAATGGTCACCGTTCCTCACTTAAGGTTATGCTTTGTTAAGGTGAAAATGGGTAGATGGAAAATAACAATGTAATTGAACACTACTACGTCTACATACATCTCTATTTTCTATGACTCCATTTTCACTTCAACCAAGCGTAGCTCAAGTGTTGGTCTTTTGCTGCATCACATTTTTCACGATAAGAAAAGGTACACACACGCGCGCACACACACACAAAGTAGAAAAAGAAATATTTATTTTTGGGACAGCGTGGTTGTGTTTTTCTGATATAATGATGATTCAGAGACAATGTGAACAACTTGTTCGGACCAAGGAAGCACTTACAAGGTTACAATCATCAATAAAGGAGGATCTACCTCTGGATTTTTGGACAATTGATTTGAGGGATGCTGCATTGTCCCTTGGACAGATAAGTGGAGAAGATATATCGGAGGAGGTTTTAACAAATATATTTGGCAAGTTCTGTATTGGTAAGTAGAAGGCTCCCTATATGTGCATGATGATTTTCAGCATATTTTCCTCTACATCCTTTCAATTAAAATATACGAGGCTATATTCCATCTGGGTCTGTATATCTCTCTCCCATGGATTTATTCATTTAAAGCCGTGGCGATCAGTTTTGTTATATATTTCTCATACTGTTATTATCACCTGACCCGCTTTTTGGCTGGGATCAATGGCGAGATCAAATAGTTCCCAAAGGAAGTTGGTGACCTTTATAACCATTTTTATCTCACTCTTGCATCTACTTCAGCATGTCATGTCTGAATAATAAGTAGTATTTATTATAACTTTTTGTATTTTGAAATGAATGGTTCAAATCTATGAAGCACCGATACTCCGAATCTTTTTTTTCCAACGTATCGGATACACGTATCGGAAACGTATCGGAGACGTATTATATCGTATCGACGAATTAATGGTCGTATCGAGAACGTATCGGGAACGTATCGAAAACGCCATATCGGAGTCGGTGCTTCATAGGTTCAAATGGAAGTGAAATATGGTGCAAATAAAGTGATGTGCAGTAGGCTAATCCACTTGAGAAAGTTTTTAATCCTTTTAATAGAATTGAAGGCATTATTACTGCAGTACCCATTTTTTTCATGGTATCCATTAAGCATTGAATTGTTTTGTAATAGCATTTAAAACATCTTTTGAAAATCAGTATCTAGCTAATGCATGACACTTAGTTCCAGGTACCATATCCATCAGGTACCATTGAAAATTCCCCAGACTTTACAATATAAAATATGAATTGAAAGTTTAGATAATGATAAATGACGTCTCGTTCCCCGAAGCACATTATGCAAGAATGAGTGGGGCTGTATGATGATTTTGGTATCTTACAATGCATTGCTGCATTTCGTTTGTATCTTTCGTTTTGTGTTTTAAGCTAGTACTGCAGTTGGTTTTTTTTTGGTGGTGGGGAATGGAGATAAATATTGGGAGGGCAAGGTGAATCCCTAAACTAACGATCGTTACTTACATCGGTAACCATTTTTTATTCCGATGTTGCTTCGGGCGAAAAAATTTCAATTGCAACACTGAGCAGAAAACAAATGTACGGACTAAACCATCACCGATGAGACTTGAAAGAGATTGGCGTTTGGTAGGGGGTATTTTTTCAGGATTTTGGGGAAATTAAATTTTTTTAAATTTTTTATTTTCGGATATTATCGTAAACTAAATATTTTCATCGTATTTTTTAAAATCGAGATTTTCGGATAAATTTTTTTTCTTCTCTCCCAAATGCCAGAAGGTATAATGTTTTCAAATTTGGGCTCGTTTGTGATACTAAGAGCTCAGCTTCAAAAAATTCTTCACAAAATGTTGCGTATTCTTTCATCGCAACCGCCTTTTTAATTGATTTTCCCCTTGCGCTTTCACTAATTGTTCAACATTAGTGACAAATACCTGTAGTAAAAATAAACAAAACTTTCACCAAAAAAATAAAAATAATAAACAAAACTTGATGGACTTTAGGAGGTGTTTTTTTATTCGGGAATTATGATTTTCAAGAATATGGTGAGAACATATATTTTTTAGAAATGTTACTAAAAAAATATTTGATAGGCCGAAATATTCCCGAGGTTAATTTTCTTGATGTTTTATTTGATTGTGTTAAATTTTTTCTTGCCATGAGAATTTTATAATACCAACCCCTGGGTGGTATTCTTGGATGATATTTTTAAAAATATTTATACACAATAAAATTCCAAAAAAATCATATTCCCGAAATTTTTTTAAAACAAGTAAATAATATTACTGCCCTCAATTTTCCATGAATCATAATAAAAACCACCTTCAAAACGCACGCTATATAGTTGGATAAAAATATTCACTACTCGTTTAAATCATCGCCAGATTGGAAGCGCAACATGTACATACACATATCGAATGCCCAAAATTTTGTTATTGCTAAAATAATAGATGTTACAAATTATTACACGTTTATTCAGATACAAGAAAATCAATCAACCAGAACGTGATGATGCTGGTTGTGATCCTCACCCTTAACAGCATAAACTAAATATCTATCCAATACTGAAGTCATTTACACTTTGAAGCAACGAATCCCATTGCTGAGGGGTATGTTGCTTCTTGCTTGCCCTTGGGGAATAACAACTCAGCCAAGGGATTGCACAAATAAAATAGATACATTTATATATATATGGCCATCCATCAACGACACAAACTACAAAACCATGACTACAAAGGCAGAGATCACATGAGCTTTTATTGTCGTCTAACCAAGTACCTTTCGAAGTTCATCAGTCAACTTCATGCGACCTGATGGCTCCAACTGCACAAGAATTCAAATAATCATCTCAAGGTTTCAAGACATGACAAGCAAATAATAATATACACCTTAAAACAATTTGATGTAACCAAATAATAATAATAACATTAAAAACAGTTAATGAAAAGAAAAGTTTTGAGTTTTTTACCTTGCTTAGAAGGGCAGCAAGACCTTGAGGTAAAGCTTGCAAATCTTGAACTGAATCACCAATATTTGTCAGTTGAAGCAGCATTTTCTGGACACGCAATTCCTTCAATTTATCCTCGTAATTTGCGGGATTATCCTTCCATCTGAAGAAGGCTTCATCATCCAACCATGCATCATCTATACCTTTGGCAATATCAGAATCCAAGTACCAGCTTTTGAGCAAGTTCATAGCAGATGTATGTGACAAATGGTCACCAGCAGCATCTCTCACACTGTTGATCAGTGAATGCTCACCAATTCTCCTGTGCAGTCTCCTGTAGAAGACAGCGCGCGAGTTACTCCAGTCTAGAACTTCTCTGATTACACCCTTTGCAGCCATTCTTAAGGAAGTATCATGCAGTTCAGCAAATTTGGTAGCTATCTGGGTATACACAGGTAAAAGCTGTTTCTCACGAGATTTAATCTGTTGCTGTAGGGATTCAATGGTGCCAAATTCCCTTTCACTCTTGGCATCCTGAAGTTTTGCCTTCAGAGATATCAACTGCTGATCAAGTCTACCCATACACTCCAACAATTCTCTTGTTCTAAATTTGATCTCAATCATTCCTTCTGGTTCAAGGACATTACCTTTAGCTGTTCGATCGGCATACATTTCGATGTGGTCAGAATTGATTCGACTGTCAATAACAACCCACGCCCCACCGCGGAGTTCGCCCATCATTGGGATGTATACAAATATGGGCTGGTTGTATGTTCTGAGGTTCTCCACAATGGTTGAACCAGCCTGAAGAATTCCTTCAAAAAGGTCCCTCTGCCCACCTGAAAAGCCTCTCCAGTTTGCAAGAATGAAAAGTGGGAGCTCTTCTCTGTTGAAATCCAATATTGCTTGTGCCGTCTTGGTCGCAGAATCAGGAAACCACACTTGCCCTGCTTGAGGAACAACCCTCTCGTGAGAATCAAGCTGGCCTGGATCAGCAGGTATTATTTGCATTACTGTCTGTGTTTCTACAGCAACAATTCCCACAGGGATTCCTCCAAGCTTTGCTCTTCCTGTAACAACTGTCCTTGCCCATCCATCTAGTGTCTCCACAAAGCTGTCCTTGTCAAAAATGCCCCCCAGCCATCTTCCGTTACCATCCAGAGTTCCACAAATGGCAGCACGAGGATCACACGAGTTTTCTGGTAAATACTCCACTGGTCTTTCCGGAGGATCAAGAGGCTTTACAATGGGAAGCGTACCACCTATATAAGAAGGAATGTAGCTGAGCCACTTCAAAATAGAAGAAACACCTTCGAGGTCATCCGATACCGTAAGATGAACAACTCCATTAGTCGCCATGATTTTAGGTCCACCAAGTTGCATGTGAGAGCTGTATACCTCCCGACCAAGAAGTTTGTTTAACGCCGAAAAACCAGTAAGAATTATGGGCTGATCAAGCCTCTGTATGCATCTCATCCCAAGCCTAGCAAGATAAGCACCAATTCCAACAGTCCTACCAGTCACATATGTCAATGTAAAAGTTTCCTTGTATGCCCTTGAATAGGCACCGGCAATGGCCCCACTGCCACTCAAGTTTTCAACCCCCAGGCCATCCTCCTTGCCAACAATGGTATCTATAATCCATCTGGTTTCTCCACTTTCAAGCTTTAATTCACGTGCTATCACTGATGATCCAATCCGAGCATAATCCTCAGGTGTTAAATATACATATTGAAAACCATGCTCAGGGTTAGATTCCTCAGACCAACCAACTTTGAAACAGGCTTTGACTTCTTCAGCTACACCTAAACGGGCACCAGAATTTGCTGCTAAATAAATTAAAGGTAATTTTTTTGCACATGCAAGATCAGTTACTCCTCGAAAGAAAGCATCCTCTCTTGGGCCAAAAGAACCAGCCTTGAAGGTCACATCATTTGAAACAACCAATATTGTCCTTCCAGACGGGAACTCAGGGGTACACATTTCCATGAGCCAGGCTACCATGCCAACATCATTGAGTCCAGGAGGACGCTCCACAGGAACAAGAGGAGTTCCCCAACTACCTTCTTTATCAGCAAATTTAAGCTCTGTTACTTTTAGAAGATCTTTATCTTTCGCTCTTTCAAATTCTGACTGTTGGATTGCCCACGACTGTTCCAAGGCTGTTTCAAATGCCTGCAAGAAGCATTTCTCCTCAGGAAATATAGTTTAAAAGGAAGTGGCTCGCGCACACAAAAACACATACATGCTCTCAAAAACACACACAGAAAAGAAGCCTATATTTCAACTAAATGCATTAAATAGCACATACCAATGGAAAATCATAGCAGTATGTGGTGCTGTTCTTTCTTGCTGAAAGACGTTTTCGGTCAATAACTCCCAAAGGTTGATAGTTTTCATTCACTGGTACACCATGAAGCGGACCATTTATAGTGACTGAACTGTATACCACTTTATGAGTGCTGGTATCCTCCATTTCTCGGTATATCTAAAATTATATAAATTGAGAATCAAATCAATATTTACAAATATTCTCCATGGATAATCCTTTTAAAACAGAAGGTGGGATATAGCCGAGAATGTGAATATATCGTTCGCCAGTACAAACAGAAGATTACAACTGTCCTTCCATATATTTTTTATGGAGATGGATATGTTTACAAACTTTTTTTGAAATTTTTTACAAATTACACTATATTCTCCCGGGAGAATATAGTGTAGTTTGTAAACAAAAAAGTTTGTAAATATAACCTGCCCCATTTTTTATTCCCCAAAGGTCACAGTTTAACAGTGAATACTGAACAGTTTTTAATAAATCAAAAAAAGATAATATTCCACCCAGAAAAAAGAAGAAGCATGCTTCTGACTCTTTTTTTTCCTGCCCAAAGAGCCTTATCGATTGAAAGGATTCATCACAGGTCTTACGAAGAAACTCAAATATATGAATTGAAGATACATGAACTGCATTTATCAAATGGTTCTTTACAATCATAAATACTTAAGGGTATGGACTAAGGAATTAGCACTTGATGCTAATTAGCATTTTTCTATCAAATATATAGAAATATGGTCCTTATTCATTATTAACATAACCAATCTGGTTTACAGTTACAGGGTTTACTCCAGAAATGTTAGCTGTTGATGCTGATATGGGGCCCAACACCTACCTTGTTTGTCAAAAGCTACCTTTAAGAAGCTGAGAGGAAAATTTGCGGTATGCAGGAAAGCTTTCATTGAAACTTTTTAAGTAAATAAAGACTTACATGTACAGTGCATGTATGACCAGTCACATTGTTTACAATGACCCTCCAAGCACCATTTGCCTGGCCACAGGCTGCCATCCAGAGCTTGACTTCCCACACAACAACTCCTAATCTATGCATTCTTACACCAACAGATGAATGGATTTCCCGTGCCAGTTCTTCCAAGATTGCCTCAACTGTCGTTTCTTCTCGGCCAGTATCTATGTCAATTCTCCTGGCAATAACATCCAAAATGTAAGACACGGAAGATTATTTACCATATGCTAAATAATATATATGGACAGGTTTGCATTCCTAATTACTTGGGAAAAGGCACAAGATCATCTATTTTTTGCTCGCGTATGATATAGAGGTACATATGAGCATGTTCAGATTTGATAGTGGCATTGTGTGCATTAAGTTCCAACTCCTCCATTGCAGCCATCAAGGACCTAAAAATGCTCCTCGAAGTAAAGGACATTGCCAATTGGGTACGAGATGTTTCTGCATCCAGCCTTTGATATGAAGAGAATCCTTCATTTGTAGTTGGCTGTCTTAGAAGTGTTCGAAGAAACATTCTCTGAATTGGTTGTGGCTTGTGATCCACAACCGTGTACAGGTGCCATTGACGATCTCGGGATGGGGTATACCGTATATTCTCATAGCCTTTAAGCTTGTCCTATAATCAGACAAATGTTAATGAGTTTAAGTCAAGCATACAAATGGAATTTGCTTCTTTCCCACCTTCTAAATCAAACCATGAAATAACTAACCAATTCAAGATAAATGGATAGGGGAGGTTCTAGATGACGCAACAGAGGTTCCTCCTCATAATAGAGCTTTTCTGCTGACCAGTGAAAGGAGTGCCTCATTGGGGTACGCCCTTCATCCCTTTGTATAATACAGCTAATTACTCCAACACCTGCAGCACGTATTGCGGAACCTACTTCCTGCTCCTTGAGTATCTTGGCTAACTTATTGATTCTTTCTTGAGCCTGATCCTCATCACCACTGCAGAACAACAAAAATTGCTTGTCAAGAAGACAAAGGAGGTTCTAATCAGTAGTTCAACAAAAAGAACACTAGTCCACCGGATACTCGATTTATAGGAGAAAATTAAAAAATTAACGTTGGTCCAATCATGATCCCAATCATCAATTAATATTAAAAAAAAAAAAATTGGGTTCAAAACAATATGAGGAGTTGACAAAACAGTACCTGTCTTGCAGTAAACTCATCTGGTTGTTGATGCCCACTAATCCAATATGCATCATATTACCATAGTTAACTGGTTCACCAGAATCACTTGCAAGTGCTCCGTGAAGGTTATTGGTTGCTTCCCTTAATGCAACACTGACAATCGCAGGCAAAAATTGAAGAGATTTAATTATAACCATCACTCCCCATTTCTTCTCACTACGTTTCTCCACCAGCTTCTTATTCGACATTTGGTCTTCAACCCCACTCTTCCTTTCAATGTACTCTTCTAAGAACTCCCATGTGGCAATAAAACCAGATCTGTGCCACTGCATCCTGACACTCTCTTTGACAAGATAAGGCTGAAAGCAAATACTAAAAGTTAGAAAAATCCTCTTCCACCACCACCACCACCACAAAAAAAGGACAACAAAACAAAAAAAGAGAGCAAGAAGATGTTAAAAAGTATCAAATAATTGCAGTAAAACTGATATACCTGGTAGAGCCTGCGTACATAAGTTTCCACAACCCTCCTTTGAAGGGTGTGATCACTGTGATCAAATAAACCCACAAGGGCATCTTCAACTGCCAAGGGAGCACTTACAAGATCCTCCATTCGATCATTAATGGCACTCTTCCTCTTGGGAGTATCAATACTTTCACCATCCTCAGTGAACATCTCTAGCTCAGAGAGACTTCTAGCAATGCTGGATCGAAGTTCACTCAATTTAGTTTGTTCCAGCAGTTGACTTGCCTTAAGAGCCAACTGCATCAAGATAATAACAAATCAGGATTCTGCTCTGAATATTCAAAAGAAATTAGAAGTATCATCCACAAGATGAAACAGGAAGCAGATAATTGAAGGATATATATTCACAATGTTCTCAATATAACATGATGAAGAACATAGAACTATTTTCCATCTTTGACCAGAATATCATAAGGGAATGTCCAACCTCAGAATAATTTGTATGGTTGAGTGCAGAGAAACGGATTAATTGATCCCTGTAGGCAGCAGGGTTAGGGTAAACCAGTTTATCCATTAGTCGCAGTATCAGCTTATTTTTACTCTTGACACCCTGAAACCCATGAAACGCAGTTAATAAAATTTTAAGTGTAATGTAAACAAGACATCACGGAACCAAAACACTCTAGCTGAGCATGTTATAAAAGTTTATACCTGATGAGAGAGCACTATGTCTACAATCTTCAATAGATCTTTCTTATATTGAAGACGGAGACGTTCAATTACATCAGCCTAGACATAAGGGGAAGGGAAATGGTTATGAATATTCTGGAAAACTAAAAGACAAAGAAAACACCTTTTATATTAGAAGAGATTCTTAGTTAGTTCTTAAGTTAGATTTTGCTGTATGACAAACCAGTCATTACTACAATGGAATGAACAGGGCAAATGAAGAAAACCAAAATGTGTTTGACCAGTTTTTATATACTGCACCCCAAGACAATACAAGAAAAAGTTTGATTTAGATAAAGAAAGAATTGAAAATGATCAATTGGCATCTTGAAAAATCTAAAATGAATAAGGCAGAAAAAACAACAGATCACATATAAGTTTTAACATCGCCAAGAAAAAGTAGTTTAGTAGGTAGAAGTCATTAAGTATCATAACAGATTATATTTCCCACATAATATCAGTACAAGCAGTCGAATAATCACACTAACCCGGATATTATCACTAAAGAGTTCTTCAACAACAAGATACTCTTCAAAAAGGGATTGCACAATTATATGGGCATGGCTCTCTCTTCCACCCTCATAAGACTTCACAAGACTCATCAGAGGTTCAACTAGTCTTTCTTGAGCTCCTTTTTCTTTGTCGGGACAGGAGGAAAGATGAGCCTGCAGCATAAAACACACCCCATGAATTATTCACATAATCACAATATAAGAGAAAACATCAAAATGAGCGATTCAGAAACAGCAACTCACTTCAAGAATTCCCTTCAATAATTTGGCAGGGAAATCAACAATTTGTGAGCTTGAAATCCTCTCGAACTCCTTATATTTAGATTCCAACTGACAAACCACAAAGTTCAACGACAGCTCAGATCACTTTTTTATCTTAAATCATAGAGAAAAAACAGCACTGCGTCCCTTTACCTCGTTTTTTAGATCTTTGGGAAGACGGTTTGCCAAAACTGACAAGCACTCTTGCCATTGAAGTAAAGGCAATTCAGGACTATCAAGGCAAATGAGCAAACTTTGCACAACCTGAGATAGATGTCTAACTTGTTAATAAGACAAGCATATACAAGTCTCAGAACAATAACAGAATCCAAAAATCTCCTATTCATGACAGGTGAATCATAACAACCCTAAATTTCTGTCAAGTTACAGTGTTAAATCAATCAAGGTGAAGAATGTACTCACTTCATCAATATTGTGTTCATAGCCAGCAAGAATCATCCGTGCAGCATTTAAGCTTGCGGCGCATTTCTGATGGACTTTACCAGAAATTGCGGTTGGAGGGCCCAAGACTGGGAAGCTACCATTGAAGGGTTCTGCCTTTCGTACAGCTGAAGGATCATCTAGATCAAGCCTTGCTATAAGTTCACCAGCCTGCAAAAGATAATGCCTTCTTAACCTCTCTTTCAATTTGAGCACTCATACTTCCTATTTGGAGCACGATATACCTGCATTGCTTGACCTTCAGACAACTTGAAATGAATAATCCCAGAAGCAGGCGAAAGAAGAGGCATGCACATCTTCATGACCTCAACTTCAGCATATGGTGTGTCTGCATCAATATGACTATCATCCACGATCAAATATCTCAGAAGCTTGCATGGTGTCTCCGCAACTAACTTCGACGGATCATGATCATTCTGCATATAAAAGGGGCTTAGAAACTTATCTCGGCCAAAATAGAAAGAAATACAACTTTTAAGGTAAAAATAAACTCGTTTCACCTGGAGCAGGCAAGTCCTTCCATCTATAAGAAGGCGAGTTCCAGCTGCTTCTTCCTCTGCATATATTACATGACTGTTTCCATCCAACTGTAACAAGTGGAAACAACCAGTTAAAAATTCAAGAATCAGATCTAGAAAAAAGTACCAGTTAAAAAATAGGCATGTTAAGGATAAAACACCACAGTATTAGCTAAATCCGAGATAAAATTTTCGTAAACTTCGTATCAAACACTAAAGATATATAGAAGTTACAGATGCAACATAATAAATTCTAGTTTATGACTAGAATGAACTCAAGAAGATATACTTTAGGCACACACGTTACTTCTACCCGGACAACACGTTACTTAAAAAGAAATATCAAGTGCTTAATAAATCTCTTTCCAGATATGGTCTGCTCTGAACTCTTAACATAATCATGAAATAATTAAATGACCCATAAATCAAGTTATACAGAAATACCCACGCCTCTTCTTAAGTTTAGGGCATCAAAAAGTTTGAACATCTATAGAAACAGGAAGTTCTTTTACACAACAATTTTTTAAACTACTAAAAATTCAACATTTTTTGAACATCCACAAAGAATTTATGCTAACTGATTTTATTATAAGCATAATTTATACTATTACTTAAATTTTAGGAGCCAGATTAGCAATGGTTCATGTCCATATCAAAGAAATTATAACCAAACCTCCGGGTAGTTCACAGGTAGTTCAGAGAACAATACTTGCCTGCATCAGCAAACCTCCATCACGTAAAGTATGTATCTCTGCTTCTACCTCTGACTGATTCATTCTCAATCTATAACTTCCAGGTCCTCCTCGTATCATGTCAATCTTGTTTTACAAGAAATGAATTAGACAAATTGATCATTGCCTATGATGGCATAAGTCTCAAAGAAGGTAAGGAAACTACAGAAAATGACCATCAAATTGACATTTATAAAGAATACATACCGTGTATTTGCTTCCTTCAATGTTCAAGGACACTTGAGAATGGACAAGAGATAGGTGCTGGCATAATTATTAACTAAAATTAGTAAGAAAATAGTTAAGTGCACTATGAACGAGATGCTCCTCCCATTTAGACACAATACCTTGGGAGGGATTTGTCCCTTTTCAAGATAGCCAACATAGTCTGAAACCAAAGCTGCACTACTAGCAGAAGCTTTCTGCATTAGTTGGAAGAAGCACAGGTCATGAATTCCACAATATGAAACTAACAAAAGCTAAAGGAGAAAAAAATACAAAAAACAAGTTTGCTTACATAAAGAGCACCTCCAACAACAGAAAGATACCAGGGAGGCCTCTCTGCTCTAACCCGCATTGCAATTCTACTGTCAAGCCATCCTGTGTGAATTTTGTTTTCTCTGTAATCTGAAGCCTGAGATCGAATATTGTACTAATGTCATTTCTGCATTCTAAACACTTTATAAAATAATTTGGCATCATATGAGAAACTAATAAGAACCTTGGAAGCTAACTCAAAGGGTGGGAGTGCCAAAGGCCTTATAAACCCCACATTAGTTGCCCATACAACCAATGTGGGATTCCAAGTCTCATACCTTGCAAATGGGTCCTAACTTTCCACCACGCTCCGCAGCCCCTGCTCCCACGCAGGCTGGCTTTGCGCTAGTCTTTTTACTAGCTCTGGGCGAACACTGCAATGCCAGCGTCACCAGCCGCGCCGCTCGATCGCAACTGGGAGACATAGTGGAAGGCTCTGATACAATTTGATAAGAACCTTGGGATGCACCACCCCAAAAGTTAACTCAAAGGGAAGGAGAGCCAAGGCCTTATAAACCCCACATTAGTTGCCCCTACAATCAATGTAGGATTCCAAGTCCCATATATTGCAAATGGGTCTAACAGAAACTTACATTCAAAAGATCAATGGTGTAATCAACATTGGTACGAATTTCTCCCCGAATTTGAATCTCCTTCAAACCCAAAACCATATTTGCAATTGCCAAAGCCCTAGATTCTCCAAAAGCAAAAACATGCCCTGAGGTAAAAGATAGGATATTAGAAACTAATAGAAGGTGAGTTATAGTATGGGAATTGTGTTAATACATGAATGTTAGAACAAGGGCAAAAAAAACATTTTATGGCGGATTGACACCCTACTGTTCAAAATTCACCAATCGTGAAGTTTGTACATAAATTACTAAACAGATGAATTAATGGTTCTAAATCATTATCAGAAGTTATCATTAATTCTAGGAAATCCTTGAGTAGATGTGATATCCAACTTATAAGACCCTTCTCCATTCCCATTAACCGTTCTCCTCTCCACCCTCCACTATTTGTGCAACACAACTAAGTCTTTTTTTGTTTTGGAGAGAGAGAGAGAGCGCGAGAGAGAAAGAGAGAAGAATCTTTAAGGTTTAGTAGGAATATCCCTATATAAAATAGGAAAATAAAATTGTAGGATTATGAGTAACTAAATCAAGTCCTGTTGCACCTTTATATACCTACCAGAGATAAATAGTCCTTTCAAGATCCCTTCTAATGAAAAAATTCAACACTAATACAGTTAGGACAACAAACTGAAAAATGCAATGAATATCAATAGACAATTATGCGGCCATATAAGAAATGATTAGATGCTGTATAGAAGTACAAGAACTATTGATTATTATTATCAATGCAGTGGCTTTAAAAATGGAGACCCATCAGGAACAATTTTACACACACACAAACACAAGCACATATACAAGCAAATCAGCTTGTCATGGAGACATATAGTAACTGTACTTAATATATCTCATATTAAATAATGTTTACGAACTGACTTATGCATTTAATTTCTATTTTACCAACCTCCCATCAAAACCAATTTTACATCTTAGCTCTTGCTATTCTACTGACTAAGGTCATGCATTACAGCGTTAATCATATTTCCTATAACAAGGCAAGGTGAATTCCTCATTACGCACCAAAAGAAGGTGGATAAGGTCAAAATGAACAAAAAAGTAGCATACGTTATATATCAACATGATAGCCTGGAATCTATATTTTCCTGATCGAAGTTTGCCGTGATTTCTTGTGCATTTGAATATCAATAATAGCTAATTTGTTTACTATTATTTTTTTAATTAATTCATTAATAGTTAATACTTACCAAACTGAGAATCTGAGAATTCATGGATTCCTCCTCCAGACTGCAAACATATAATTCAACAAAATTTAGCACCCCAACATTTAACTTACACCTACATACGAAGAAATAGTAGACTTACCTTAACAGAGAAGTATGCCCACACATTTGGCTTGCTTTTAAAGCTGAGCTCCTGCACAAATATTTTAACTAAGTATAAGTTATGGGGTGAATGAAGCAAAAGATGAGATTGTTGTTGGACTTAGTAGTTAACCTGCACTTTCCCGCTAGTAGGCTTAAAACCATCATCCGGGTCCTCGCTAGTCACTCGCACAGCCACACAATGACCTTTTGGCCTTGTAGATTCTGCTTTGTCAAAATCAAAAGGGGAAGCTAAAACTGATGTATTCCTCCACGCATCATTCCCCCCACCATGTTCCATCCCATAGAAACGCCTTATCTCTGTTAAGTGAGACAAATGAAATAAATGTAAGAAATCAAATCAGTGAGCAAACAACAAGAAAGTAAATAATAGTAAAAAATATATATATCTGAAGTTGTACCAGGAATTTGCCAGAGAGGGATACCCATCCCGATGGCAACTTGTGCTGCTGGCAGATTTATCTCTGCTATCCACTCAGTAACAGGGTGCTCAACCTATATAAGAATCAATTGCAAAACAATCACCCACGTGTACAGGGCATGGAAAATAGGAAAAACACTATCATATTAATCATAATCAATGGGAGGATCGAAGTCAAAAGGATAATTAATTAAGTCATAAGAGTTAAAAAAAAAAAATTATGGTGTGGACAAAAACCAAGGTTAGAGTACAACACCTGTAGTCGGGGGTTCAACTCTAAAAAGTAGTACTCGCCAGTTTCCATACTATAGAGATACTCGACAGTAGCCGCTCCAACATAATTTACAGATATAGCCAATCTTCTAGCTGCCTGTTCAAGTTGTTTCACTGTCTCCTGAGGTGCCACGGTAATGGGACCCTCCTCAATAATCTGTTTCGGATGATTGGTTAGGCCATTCGTGAGATTCATTTCATCATGGTAATTTGTTGCGGTAACAGAAAATTTTCATACCTTTTGGTGCCTCCTTTGAATACTGCAATCACGGCTATGCAAGGCTGCAACATTTCCATACTGATCACAGAGTAACTGGACTTCTAGATGTCGGCTCTATTCAGAAACAAAAGAGATCATCAGAATATGATCAAGACAACAAGAGTCATGATCACTCAGATCAAAGTTCAGTGGATTATCTAACCTGGGATGCAACCTTCATTATGAATATAGGCGAACCTGGTACTTCACCTTGAACTTGCTTGAACAATGCCCTTACTTCATCATCATTATGAACCTACAATATCCACATGTCTGTTAGTTTACAAACAGACATAAGGTTGCCACAAAGTTTCTCAGCATTATAGGTATTTAGGCAGTTTTCTGTATAAAAATAATTTACATATTCCCGGAAGACAAAATTCTCTTACAAGATTAGCAGCACAAATGCCATAAGATTTTCTAAATGCTACAGTATTGATCACACAAGAAGCAAACCTTTCTTATTCCTTTACCACCACCACCCCAAGATGCCTTGATCATTGCAGGGTATCCTACAACATGACAACTTGCAATCGCTTCTTCTGTTGTATAAACACATGCTTCCCGATATATTTCATCAGGAATAGTAATCAAGGAACTATCAGGAGGAATTTTCACCTGTAAGAAGAAACTTCAAAGTCATAAGTCTGGCATCCCTTATAAAAGAAATGCACTATAACAGGAGATTGAGATTTACATGAGAACCACTCCATGGAAGGGTTGGCACTTCCGCAGATTGAGCAATCAACGACGAACCAATTTTATCTCCCAATGCTGCCATAGATATAGCGGGAGGTCCAAGAAATACAATTCCTTTTGCTTTTAATGCATCTGGAAGCTCAGGATTCTCTGATGCGTGACCCCAACCAGGCCACACCGCATCAACATGAGTTATCTCAGCCATCTGGGAAGTACATTGCATGCCAGTCAGTAGAATTAAGAAGTTATATAGGTCAACTAAATATTACTAAGCACTGAAATCACTAAAATGACAACAATAAGCTGCAGTAAACTATAGGCAACAAGAAAGATAGCAAGCAACCAGAACAAATTGTGCAATACATATTTTTATCAAATGTATATTTCATGTCCTGGGAAGTAGGCATTTGTTACGTTTCTTGTGGAAAAGTCTAAAAGTATGTTTTCTTCTTGATGACATTCGAATTGATAACTTTTATAAACAGCATAAAAATATAAATGAAGACCTCCAAGTATAAATTTCCTTTCGTACTTAGTTGCTTAGTACTTTCCTTAACAATATATGCTTTGACAATCACTTGAAGTACAAAATCTCATGAAGCCAACATCACACACCTCTAGAATAAGCTGCACATTGGCATAGTTGTTGTTATTGGTCCCACCAGGTACTTCCACAAATTGATCAGCCATTCTGATATGTTCTGCATTGATTCTCATGTCCTCTGGAGTAGCCATGGCAACCAATGAGATAGCCTTCTCCGTGCCAAATGTCTCGTAGGCCCAGCTCCTAACACTACGTATAAACTTGACTGCTGCCATTCCATTGTTTGCAATTAATATGCTATGAATTGGCTTGTTTCCCCCAAGGGCGTTGCAAAATTCAGCTACTTCAGATATTGTAGCAGGGTGCCTATTTGGTTGTACACCATTTATATATCCATTCCCACGCCCAATGCCAGCCATTGTTGTTCTCCTTCTATGTGTCTCCTATGTACTGCACAGTAAAAAAAAAATTCAGCAGCTCAATACATAAGAAACTCAATTAGAACTCAGGATTTTTTAATTTTTTTTGCAATATATATTGCTTGTTCACTACTAGAATTCTGGAAATTTTCTTAAGAATTATGCATCTAGCTTCTTTTATAGAAGAAACTCAAGATAAAGCATATAATTAAGCACTAGAAAATCCATCTTAACTTTTTTCAAGCAAGATTGGCATTAAGTAAAAGAAAATGTACAATGACAAAAAAAATAAAAAAGTTGTAAGGTTCTGTTTGGTCTAACCATATATGGACTTTGTAAGAAACTCAAAATTTTGGAGGCATTAAGAACTGTAACTGATATGGTGAAGTCATTTTATCAACCATAAAATTCTATTACAAATACATTTACTTCCCCCTCCTTAAAAAAATAAAATAAAAACAAAAACCTGCAGCTTTCACTGCAAGATATAAACAGCCAAACACAGCCTACTAGTTCATTCTCTCTCTCTCTCTCTCTCTCTCTCTCTCTCTCTCTCTCTCTCAGAGATGCCGTATGGCAAAAACATCAATTTTAACAAAAAAAAGAAAAAGGCACTGTCCAATGATAACTCATACACCTTTTCAATCAATTAACCCCTCAACTTTGCGATTTGGAACCCCGCAGAAAGGAGTCAACCGACCCACCTAAGAAAAAGACAATTTTTGGATTGGAGCATCACAACCAAAACCAATTCCAAACAATAGGGGGTGGAAAAAAGGTTTTTCCTTTCCTTCATGAACAATACAAAATTCAACCAAGCTTCGAACTTTACAAATTAAAAGGGGTGAAATTACAGAAAAAAAATAAATAAAATAAAAACTACAGAAATGAAGCCAAGAGATTCACAGAGAGAATCATTAAAAAAAAGGATTGATAAGTAGAAGAAGAAATGGATCATAAACACAGACCTTGGGATGGAAACTATGTAGACGAAATGAAGAAATTTTTAATCTTTTTTCTATTTGAAAAAAAGTCAAATTGGTGGGTGTTTGAGAAGCATTGGGAGGTGAGAAGCTGAAATATAAGTGAAAAAGAGTTGGGGTTAGTGCATGTAAATGGTTGTGATTGATAAGTGATCATGCACAAACCAGAGGGTCAAATAGTTGGAGGTAGGTTTGGTTTGGGTTGGGGCTTGTTGGGGTCTCTTGAATGAGGCTGCACGTGGTATCTGCCTCTGCCACACCTCTCTCTCTTGTACTAGTATTTGTGGTATGGTAGTAGTAGTAGTAGTTCCCAGCTACCCCCCATCCCTCTCTTTCTCTTTCTGTCTGGTGTGAATATTCAATTCAATTCAATACTAAATTTGCTGCAATTTACTCAGTAAAAATGGTGCAACTCTATCTAATGAATGAATGTTTTTTTTTTTGTAACATGGGTGCCTCTCTTGACTTTGCTTATGTTGTCCACCAACCCTTCTTTCCTTATCAGTGGATGAGTCAAATATGGACGCTGCAATTTGATCATAACCCAAACACAACAGCCATCTATCTCCACTTCATTTCTTTTTCTTCTTTTTTTAAGAATAATTCCATGTGCTTTTAATGGTTTTTTTTAACATTTTTTAATTACTTAATGAAATATTAAACATTTTTTTCCCCTCACTAATATTAAAAAAAAAGTCATCTAACCAAATAATGATGGTTCAATTGAGATAGGGTAGGGTGTGTGATTTCAAAGGATGTAAAGTTGTATTATTTTAAGAGAGAGAAAGAAATAGATAAAGGAGGAGAAAGAGTTGACAAAAAAATTAAAGGTGTGGATCTCACCTCTTAGTGAGAGTAAAAGAATATAAGTTATGTCATTTTAAAGGATAAACACTTTTCCCATTAAAATAATATAAGTACGGTTAAAACATGTTCAATCACCCCAATATTATTTTTGAGAAGAACTTAAAGTCTTACTTTTTCTTTATCTCCTATAAAAAATATATGTAATTTATAAAAGAAAAGTGATTTACAAATAGGTAAAAATATTTATTCTTTTAAATGACACAACTTATATTATTTCATTCTCACAAAGAGGTGGAATTTACACCTTTATTTTTTTGTCAACTCTCTCCTCCTTTATCTATTTATTTCTCTATTTTAAAATGGTACAATTTTATATCCTTTAAAATGATACACATTTTTTCACAACAAATAATATTCCAGGTTTTAAGTAAAACTTATGGCATGTCTTTATTCTAAAATAAATAATTTTCATTTTTATTTTTTTATTACCAATAATAATTATCATCTATGTGTAAATAGTGCCTAAAAAATAATGATGAAAAGGATAATTCATGGACATGTGTTTAACGATAGATGATACTATGAAAAGATTTCTTCCACGTACTAATGTTATTCCCTTTGAACTGTTGACTTCTTTTTGTTGATATACATGTATCGTTTGTGAAGTTTACCGGTACCTAATTTGGTATATTCATTTAATAGATGGGGAAAGTTTTTGAAATATAAAAAAAATAAAAATATTATTCATTTTAGTGATTGGGTGTACCTGTTGAGGAAGAGGGAGGCGATGAAAGCAAGACTCGGTGATTTTTTTCTTTTAAACACTAAAGAAGGGACACATTCAATTAATTATATGGGTGATGGGTTGATATTGACATTAATTTTAACATGGGTTTTGGTTACGGTTGGGGGTTAGGTCCTTTCATGACAACCTTACCACTGATTGTCCACTAACCTTGGTTTTGGCTTTTAATTTAAGTGTTTTATAAGAGTTACGTTATTTGAAAAATGATTGTCTAATATTATAGAGATTCGTTTTACGTGCTTTAATTTTTATTTTTTCTTTTAAAAAGTGTGGGTCCCACAAAATATTATGTGTAGGAAATTTTGTTATATCATATTAAATGACAAAACGAAAACCCTTAATTTAATGGGTGAAGTGGGACCATGAAAAACACCCAAATTAAAAAATGCCAAACTTACACCATTTTTTTTTTTTTTTAAGTGTGAGTCCCACAAAATATTGTGGGTAGAAAACTTTGTTATGTAATGTTAAATGACAAAACAAAAACCCTTAATTTAATGGGTGAAGTGGGACCATGAAAAACACCCAAACTAAAAAATGCCAAACTTACACCAATTTTTTTCACATATTTCAGAGCAGCAAAAATAAAAAGCGGCACATAGTCGGAAACAAGATGAATTAACTCAAGCCATAGAACTTTGCAAACCAATAATGATAGTTTTGAACCTCAGGATTTGAAGTACACAAGAATAACTTCGTTTACTTTCTTGGAATGTTACTGTATTAGTCTTGTAAAGACATCTTATTTCGATTTTTAATTTTACAAAATGGGTAGGTGATGACCGGTTTTTTTTTTTTTGATATATAGGTGATGACCGGTTTTATTTTTGGTATTCTATGTAAAAGTTAAATGCCACTGTTTCTTAGTTCCTACATAGAATGGATTTCTATTTTTGGTAAAATTTTCTATTAAAAGTTAAATGCCATTGTTTTAAAAAAATTTGAAAAAAGAGAAAATGTCCTGGTAATTAGTAGAATGAATTGGTCTAGAAAATTTTGGTGCATGCATATAATCATTTCAATATTTGATTTATGTTATACACAATATGATTGGCCAAATAGAAATTTCCCAAAAATATAAAATATTTCTACAAGTAATGTAACAACCTATAATAGGCAGACAAAAATCCCTGTTTCATTCTAGATATCTATCTGCACTATTCAAACACACTTTGCCACATTCATTTATTTTCTTTCTCAATTTGAGCTAGTTAGGCTAATGGCCATGGAGCAATGACAATGAACGTTCACGAATTTATCTTGGAGTACAATAAATTAGATCAGCTCAACAAACAGAGCACGAGAATATGTACTATCGTATAGAATTATAATTTAATTTTGGGGACTCAAACCACGACAACTATGACAAATGAAAAATATTCGGATGAATGGTCCATGAAGCTTCCTATCTCCAAAACAAGAAACACCAAATTCAGATATAATTTAGCATGGTCTCCATAGATATGAATTCCACAACAGAATCTGGATTTAGATTAAGCAAATACCATCATGTGCCAATAAGTACTTGTTTAGGTTGCTATCTAGTAAATCATTTTAGCTGCATAAAAGACTAATGAGTAAAGGAAGAGAGAGATGTATTAATTAATCAAGGGTTTAATTTTTTCTAAAGTAGAGAATTTATATGCAGTTTCAAAAATTAACTATATACTCAGCAAGTGCAAAGTTTTGTAATTAGAAAATTATTATTTTTTCTCTATCCACCATATCAGCTGACAATTATGAGGAGAGAGAAAAATTTTGTAGCTTTCAAAATATAATTATATACTCCTGAAAATACATAATTATAATTATAATGTTAAGACCGCAGATAACTTCTCTAAAGTATTTTTAGAGACCATTTTCCCATTAATCAATCAGGTATTTTGTTTGAATTAAAAATAATCTAAATAACCTTGATTTGGTTTACAAAACTTTTATTTTTTTAAATGATTCTAAAAAAAGAAGTTTAAACTGATTTGAAAACTAAAGTCTGTTATAAACACATTAAAAATTAATTATGTTAATAGTTGACTTTATTACTTTTACTTTAAAATGATAAAATGGCTTAATTAATAAATATTTAAAAAAATAATTTCTAAATTTAAATGGATTCTTATATCTGAATTTTCTAAATAAAATCAATTCTTATATTAAATTTTCGAGGAAAAAAAAGGATTTCATCTATAAATTAAAATAATTTGTAAAATACTTGACTCCAAACTTACTGAAAAGATTCATAATTAAAATACAAAAAACTATTATTCTATTTAGAAAGAGGGAGATGGGGGGAAGCAATAAATCAGAAGAATAATTGTATGGATCAAATTGAAGCAAAAATACTAAAATTTTATAAGGCCAAAGAGGAAGAAACAAATGAATGAAATTGACTAATATGTTTATATAATTGTAGAGCTCATTTGAATTTACAATCTCAGAAATGAGTATTTACCAGGTACTCCTTTCAAATGAGATGAATAAACATGAACAGTACTAAGCTTTTTTTAAATTAAAAAAAAAAAAAACTTTACCAAACACCAAAACCAAGAATTTCAGGGATGGGAGAGCGTAACCAGTTTTTTTTTTTAATTCTCATGATCTTATCTTATTTAATATGACAAACGACGTCTGGATACCAAAAAAAAAAAAATGACAAACGTCCTATAAGAAAAAAGCTAATAAAAAATATCGATGATAGTTGTAAATGAAATGTTTAATCATACCATCATATATCATTCAGCTAAAGGTTAGTTTTTCTTTCTTTCCTTTTTAGCAGAATAATATCGCTAAGTATATACTTTATTTATTACATACATATATTTTGTTCTTTGCCATTGTCATCAACTGTAAAGTATAATTAATTACTAAATTAATTGCATATATCTTTGCGTGAACTGAACGATATAAAATAATGTGAAAAATGAAAAATAGGTCCAAACTACCAAAAATATGTGTATTTTTCATAATCTTACACAAAAATTATAAATATTGACATATTTATTAGAGAGTTAAGGTTCTTCGATTATAGACTTAAATTTTTTGGTTGAATTCATTCGTATCAAAATTAAGATGACATGGCCACAGGTCATAAATTCAATCTCAGTGTAGTGAAATCAATTTAGCTCATGGTAAAACAAAAATAATGAAATAGAAAAATATTAAAGAGGTATAATATAAATTTATTAAAAGTTCTTTGCTTATAAGATTAAACTTTTAGATTGAATTATTTCTTTATTTAGATGATTGAATTGATTCTTCGCTTATTCTAACAATATTTAAATATATCCTTAATTTATTATGAGTTTGAAAATTTGGAATCTATAAAATAAATTCAAAGTATATCAGGCTAAACTTATAAAGCCCCCATGTCCCTGCAATGATTACCTTCAATTCTTATCCTGATTGCTGTACAAGTTTAATTATGCATATTAGCTATATATGTATTTAAGGGAAAAATATTTATCCTTTTAAATGACATAACTTATATCATTTTATTCTCACAGAAATGGGATCCACACCTTTTATTTTTTTGTCAACTCTCTCTCCTTCTTTATCTATCTCTTTCTCTCTCTTAAAATGACACAACTTTACATCTTTAAAATGACACACACATTACCCATGTATTTAATTAATCATATTGCCATAGACTCGAGTGGCCTTCGCATTTCACGTTTCGTAATTAATTGTTTAATGTTTGGATTATATGATTTGGTTTTTGTTGTCATCTGACGGTACGTATTTCACCTTTCGAAGTATAATTATGAACCTAAAACAGCTCAAATAAAATTAAATTCTTTTTCACCAAAAAAATAAAAATAAATTCTTAAGCAATAATTGATTCCTTTTATTTTAGGTTAAATTAAAATTTTGATTACTCTTTGTTATTAAAAAAAAATTGATTACTCTATGTGATACCCATATTGGATCGGTTCCAAAAAGTAAAATATTAACTGTTTCCAAAAAAAAAAATATATATTAATCTTCAGGATTAGTCGGACTATTATTGGCCGGAGGAAATCTTGGGAAAAAAAAATATTTGATTCAATCTTAAAATCAAATATGAAATAAGTCATCATTGCCTACCACCATTATAACACCGTGATCTACTCGTCGGACATGGTTAAAAGATTTTGACATGGTGTTATATATATGTGTTTAAGTAGCTGTGTTAAATTAATTTTTTCATGTGATTGTTTTATATAATATCAATTCAACCTAAAGTTTAAATTGTGAGCCAAAAATCATATTAATGGTTTTACATTATTTTTTTTAACATATTCTCTCACATAAAACTTATTCGACTTGAAGAGTAAATAGTGTACAAATCCATCTACTTGTGAAAAAAATATTCACAAGATTTAATTATTTATTAATAAAATGGGATACAAGTATCCAATATGAGATCACTTATTCACGTATGCTCTCTAATAAACATAAACTCAACTTAAAAACTTAGATTTGTAGTACATACTTATATTATATTTCTTTAACACTTTTATTTTTAAGGGAAATGATACTCTCATGTTACATAAGATATCTTATGTCATACACTCATAAAATTTCTTGCCAATTTTTTCTTTTCTTTTTAAATTGTGGACCCCACGTATTTATATCACACACATGAGAATACTATATATGTAACATTAGATTAGGAAACCCCTATTTTCAATGTGATGGTAAAAGAAAAACAAAGTCAAAGTCGTCCTATATGTGAAATTATTCTCATCCTAGTGCATCCCAAGGTTGGTGGTCAATGCCACGTTGGGATGTGTTTTTTTTTTTTTGGGGTACAATGGGATGTGTTTACATCATCACCCACAAGCTCAACTTCAATATTGGGATCATCACGTCTCTCAAAATTGCTACTGACTTGCTTGCCTTATTTTTCATCAAGACTTGGACTGCTTTCTTGTTCAAATTGGAATTTTTGCCGTGCAAGAGAACATTTTCATTCAAACTTGCACTTGCCTTGCGCGCAATGGTAACACTCTTCCCCCACCCTTTTCTAGTTATTAGCTTATTTAGGCATTGTATGTAATTTTAGATACGAAGTTAATTATTTCCCTGTTGCATATGCTGCTGATCTTATGCAAAGAATTCAAGATAGGTTATCTCACCCTTTGATCAACTAAGTTTATGTTTGTAAGCCATTAGCGTTGGTATAATAGTGAAAAGTTTGGATAGACTATATTAAGTTATGTGTTCAATTTTTATTTGTATAAAAAAAAACTAAGTTTATGTTTGTAACCCTAGGAACAACCATGAATTGTGTCGTTGTTCCCGTCATATTGTAGTTGTTCTTGATTGCATTTGATATTGGGTTACCTGATGGCCTTTATAAAGCACCATATGTTGTTATATATATCTGGGGAAATGGTCATACTAGATGTTGAGGGATTCTCAAAGTATTCTATAGCCTTATGTGGAGGTTTAGCACTTATATGAGCAATGCCTTATGTAGTTCTTTATATTTTGAGGATCTCAATCCTTCCGTTGCATGTAATTTGGGCCTTTTCTAATAGAGTGACTTGAAAATTAACTTTAGATAATATAGAGTGACTTGAAAACGATTTCATGTATCCAAAAAACTTAGGTAGAGATTCTGTGGGCATTACTAGCCCAAGGCTTTGCAGATTGTAGTTGTTGTTTTACTTCCATTATATCCACACACAAAAAAACGATTTCATGGATACAAACCAATTTAAAAAACTTTATTTTGTATATGAACCAAATTGAAAATTAAGTGACATATATGGGGGGAAAATCAATTTATGTAATATATGTAATTCAAGGAGGAGTGTATAAGCATATGGACTTAGAGTAGTGATCAGTAGATGTGTTAATATAGGTTGAATCAAATGGTTCAACATGTCAATTCATCAAAATGGAAAGGGTAGGATTATATATCCCAGCCCATTAATTCGACTCAATCTACTTTGTCAAGTTGCGGGTCAAAACGAGTTAGGGGCAGGTTGGGTTGACTGGTCATTTTTTTTTACTGTTAGGTAGTATTTTATTTGTCATTAAATTTTTGTGATATTCAATTTTTTTTTATCTTGGTACTCTCTTATAAAGAAAAATTTTACTTATGACAAAGGTTATCCATACGTGGAGGCAAAAATGAGTTCTTAAAGAATGTCTAATTGAATGTTAACATGACATGAGGCATGATCCTTTGACACCGGTGTCAAATTTTGAAATTTGACATATCCGTTGATTTATGAAAATCAACGGTTATTATTTGTTGGAAATTAATATTAATTAATAAGTTTGATTCCCAACAAATTATAACCGTTGATTGGCAGAAATAAAATGTTAGAATTTGATATCCTATCCCTGTTAACATACATTTTGGCTTGAAATCGGAAAAAATTAAGGGGAGTATGAAATGAATAAGTAATATTATGAAATTCATAAAATACTTTATTTTTAAATTTTAATTATTTTTTATTTTGGCCAACCCATTTTGCCACATTTAAATCTTACGACATATCGTTTGATTAATTTTTTTCCCTCGAAAATATAGAAACATGGCGTTTATATTTTCACGGGTTTTTGACCCTTATGGCCCTTATTTAATAATTAATTACTAATTTGACCCTCATTTGAAACTACTTCGAAAATTTAACCCCTCCCAAAAACATAACACCAATCTGCCCATGTTTGACCGTTGACCACGAAACCTACCCGGGTACATAACTACGTACCCGAGTATTTTTTGAATTTTCTGACCTACCCGGATAAATTTCTTCATTTCTGGAAACCCTTTGAATTAGTTACCCGGGTACATACCTATGTACCCGGGTAAGTGTCGAAACGATAACAACCACAAGAGTAAACCACAAACTGAATTTTAAAATACAAACTGTTTCCTGTGATGATCCTTCATCAGCTGTGAGAATCTAGAACTGGAATGGAACAGTAATTGATGACCACAGTATTGATGGTAATTAAATAGATTTTATCTTTTTCCTATGGATAGAAGAAGTAATAGTGGCACTTTATCATACAATACATGGAAAGCCAACAAAAGAAATGGTGAGGCTTTAAAGGATGTATACAGAAGGAAAAACAGAAGAAAGGAAGAGCAGTGGGAGGTGGATCAGATTATGAGGTGCAGACCAGTGTTATAAGCCCAATAAATCTAAAGCCTGTGATGCAAACAACCCAACAAGTAGTAAGCCCAATGGGGCACTAGATGGTTCTGCAGAGCAGAGTCATTGGAGCAAAAAGAAGGTTCAGCAGAACATGAAAGGTAGGGGTGTTAACTGTTAAGGTGGTTAGAGGAAAGAGAATTTTGTAACAGAATTGTGTAACCGAGGTATAGTAGATATAGGAGAGGGTGAAAGTGAGAATTGGGGAGGCAAGTTAATGGTAATAGGGGGAAGGAGGAATTGTGGTGGTCCTCTGGGATATCATTCGTAGTGTAATTCTTTGCTGTATTGACTCTCCAGCCCTTATTTTTTCTTGTTTCTGTCATCTGAGTCATTGTAAGAAGCTTGCCTCCATTATTGGGTTCCGCCAATAAACAAGAGGTATAGTATTTAAATAGTCTTGTAATTATTGATACACTAATTAACATTATTACTTATAATAGAGGTTGAGCTCCTTGAAAAGTTCTCTGCGGAGAACAATTTAGAGAGTAAAGTTACAGCTAATGAAAAGAAGTAAGGAAATAGATCCTCACAAATCCACGGATTGTTTTAGTTGCAGTACTCTATAGAAATCTAAAGAGTTGATTCTTCAATCATCTGTTATCCAGTCCACACACTGCATTCTCTAAAGTGCAACCTATAGCTTCAACAGCTGGTGACTAAGAGATAAATTGGCATCAATCTTACCTGGGTACACACCTATGTACACGGGTAAGTAATTCAAAAAAATTCCAGAAACGGAGAAATATACCCGAGTACACACTTACCTACTCGGATAGGTCAGAAAATTTAAAAAATACCCGGATACGTAGTTGTGTACCCGGGTAGGCTTCGTGGTCAACGGTCAAACAGTGGCAGATTAGTGTTATATTTTTGGGAGGAGTTAAATTTTCGAATTAATTTCAAATGAGGGTCAAATTAGTAATTAATTATTAAATAAGGGCCATAAGGGTAAAAAAAAAACCATATTTTCACGGTTAACGTGTCCTTGTCAATTTCGAGTCTTTGAACCTTGCCTATGTCCGCAGTTAATATGCTATTAACGACACCCAAATATATATATAAATCATCTTATTTTTTATTATTTTTTTCGTCAGATTCTATAAATCCTCTAAATATTACCGCTGGTTAACAAAGCCTGTGAGGCTTTCAACTTAACATGTAATTTCAACCAAAAGGGGAAAAATGACTTAATTGCATTTTTTCTGGTATAAAAATTGGGCTTATCTTTTTTTCATGCAATAGAAGATAACATCTCTCATATCATATAGACATAATAAATTATGGGATCCATCATTTGTTAAAAAAAAAAAATTAAAAGAATTGTTCAAATTTTAATTTCTCACAATATGAGAAAATTATCTCATAATGCATGGAAAAATAATTTCCCATAAAAATTATGGCGCAGGTGATAAATTTTCGTTATAGTTTGTGTTGTCATTAACCAATGCATTTACAAAAGTCACAACCCGTGCAGAGTAACTTGTGATATATTCCATTATCTATTTGAACGAGAAACGACAAGCAAAGCCCAAATTGGGTCCACTTATCATAATCGAAATCCAACTTAAATAGTCAATAGTACTTAACGGCCCTTATTCTCAGACCTTAACGAAAAACATTTCATCAGCCCAACCTTGAAAGGCCACGTCATCCAATTTATAATTGTTAGGTTTAGAGAAACACGCCGCATATATATTTTGAAGCTTAAAATCGAAAACATTTTCTACATGTTGCATGAGAATTTAATTTTATATTGTGTCCCTTCAATTTATTTGTAAAACTTTTTTTTTTTTTTTTTTAATAAATATGACACTAAGTTAGTAGTAGAAAATTTTAGAAAATCAAATCTCATATTTTGAAGCTTAAAACATGTTTAATCAAAATATGAATATCAATAAGCCATTAGAATTGGTCTAAATAAACCATCATAATAAGCACCAGAATGTACAGACCGAAATTTCTGGAAATGATTTGATTAAAAATAAAACAAATTGCAGGAAGAATAATCGAAGTTAACAATTTGACCTAAACTCAAACAGAACATCCCTATTAACATCAGCACTAGCCCTAAAGTTAAACACAAACTCAAGCTCAAGCCGCAATAACTGGTTTGAGGAGAACTATCATAATAGAAATAATAACAATAACAAAAGAAACGGATATGGAACCAATTGCTTTATGTCCTGAAGATGGTGCAGGTAACAAGTACCAAAAAAAAACAAGATATGGAGAGTAGGGATCACTTTCTTCTTGACTTACTTCTTGACTTATGAGTGAAAATGGATCAGGTGCATCTGCGTAGTTACAGAAAATAAAAAAGTAAAAAAAAAAAGTTCGTAATGTAACACAAATTATTTGACTTTGACTGTAATGAGGTACTAATTAATGAGTTATAAAGAGAACTATATCAACTACATCTGTAAATAGGTTAGGTTAAGCTGAGCTTTGACTTAAATATGCTAAGTGTATGTAAAAAATATATTCGGTCTACACTGACATATATTTAAAAAATAAAAATCTTGCTCTAGATCTGTTAGGCTGTGTAAGGT
Organism: Gastrolobium villosum; assembly: GCA_032173675.1. NCBI lineage: Eukaryota > Viridiplantae > Streptophyta > Magnoliopsida > Fabales > Fabaceae > Gastrolobium > Gastrolobium villosum. The sequence continues at coordinate 49,082 of JAVKPL010014748.1, read as the reverse complement.
TATTAAATATTCAACAATTAAAAGAATAATTAAAATAATATTATTTTATTATTCAAATTTATTAAAATAATAACAATTAAAAGAATAACTAAAATAATATTATTTTATTATTCAAATTTATTAAAATAATACTTTTAGTTAAAATAAATAATATGATATGTGCTGGTCTGTAGATTTTTAGGCCCGATATGTCCTATTTTCTAAATATATATTTTTTTAAGTTTAGGCATGTTCTATTTTATTATTTATAGCATACTAAGTCTGCCTAATATAGACTAGGCCGTAACTCGTTTACACCCCTAATTAGAACAACACCAACAACAAAGTGAAATAATTGATAATTTTATATCTTTGACTCTAAGTTCATTTTTTTTTTTTTTCTAGCAACGGTGAAGGCATCAAATAAATAGTAATAATTCAAGATAATTGATCTTCACCTTGAATAATCATATATAAGTATAAAATATAGTGATCAAGTAACTTACCAGCACATTTTCTAACAGGCCAAGTGGTTACCCCACAATTATTACGTAACAAGTCACTAAAGTATTCATTTCGAAAAAACATATGGACCGAGCAAATACACTCCTCGTGATATTTCGACATGTATTGAGACGCAGAACAACATGGGCTATCTGGTCCTGGATGATCATATTCCAATGATCCCAAACAATGCAACATCTCATCTATGATTGTGTCACAATCCGTGGTTGGTGCAAATGAAGGCGCGAGCATTGATAATAAATATGGTGGTATGCTAATCGGTGAATTTGCATGATCGCCTGTGCTATTCGACAAAACCGACTCAAACAACAAAACAAAAGTAATAAACGCAGCAAAATACTTTGACTTCATTCTTTAGAATGTCTCACACAAAATTTATTTACCAAATGGGAGTAGTGAGGAGAGTATAACTATGCGTTTGAGTTATATCCTATAAATTCTCGATCAGTTAACTACTTAACAGGATGTGATAACTTCCCCCTACTTCGATTTGTCCAACTAAGTGACAAGTATGTGTGACTAGTAGACATGTGTATGGAGCAATTTGGTTTGGTTTTTAATGAAAATTGAGGTAAACCGATTTTAATGGTTTGGTTTTCAAATCATATATTCTTTTTTTTTATAACCGGTTTTTTTTTTAAGGGTTCGCTTTTTCTGCAATTGCAGATAAGTTATTTGCAGTACGCACTATACGATATCGTTTTCAGGCAGAAATCATGAGATTTTTGTAATTTTAATTTATTTCAGAGTTATAATAGTACATATATTTATAATTTTTTAAGATTTCAATACCAAAACAACGTCGCTTTGAGAATAAATGATGCAGATAACTTACATGCAGTAACGAAACATTTTTTCCTTTTTTTTAATCGGTTCCAAAATCCGTTTTTATTTAAAACCGAAAATAGCTTATAGTTCAAAACGGTTTCAACTTCAAATTTATATCCAGTTTAAAATTTAAATTTATTTTATAACCGGTTACAAACTAGTTTTAAACCAAAACCAAAGAGAAAAAAATTATAAGTAAATATGTCTAGAAAAATAATACTTTTAATATTTATAAAAAAATATTTAAGAAGATACTTGTACCATTTCTTACTTAAATATAATATTAATATTTAAAGTCATCCTTGTTTATTTAGCTAATAATATTATTTTATATATTTATATTCATTTTAATATTAAAATTATAAATACTATTATGTCCAAGATCATAAATATAATGCAACATTTATAATTAAAATAACGAAACACCTTATTATTTCCAGGAAGATATCCCCTATTTTAAATAAAATGTTTATTTTTAAAAATAGGCATCATTAAATAATTATTTATTTAAAAATTTAACATTTATATATCTAAAATAAAAAATATCAAATGGAAAAATTTTAAAACACGTGAGGAAAAGAGTCGCCATAAATTCTGGTACCCATGAGATGAGACCAACCTCCATTTTCATAATATTTTCATGTGTCTCACGCTGATTGTCATATTCAACTAAATAATGTCGCTTGAAAAAATGGGAAAGGTTATAATCAATTAATTTTATCATTTTTTACCGCCTTTATATAACTATTGGATGAAATCAAATCAACGGTCGTCATTTGATATAAATTTTTTTCTCTCCTTTTCGTGATCTCGTCCCCTCTCTCAACTTTCTCTTTCCATGGTGTTTTAGTTATCACTGTTATAAAAAAGTAATAAGAAAAGGTAAACTTGATGGCAAGTATATATAACATTCCCCTAAAAAAATAGAAAATAATTTGGTTTCAAAACCATTTTAAAAAAAATTGTTTTTATGGATCATGATTTATTCCGATCCATATCCAAAAGAATAAAAATTAATTTAGTTTCAAAATCAGTTTTTATGAATCAGATTTATTTGGTCTCTTATTTTGTATGATTTATTTGGACTTTTTTCATCCCTACGTGTGTCGCTCCTCGGGGAAGTGTGTCTTCCACTAGTTTAGTTTAGTTTTTTTTTTTTTTTTTTTTAGTTAATCCACCCGCGACTCTTTCCGATATTTTCATAAGCTTCGACTCTTGAGCCGGCTATAAGATTAATCCGAAGTGCGGAACGAATTAAAGATGAACTTATTTAAACCATTTCAAAGATGACATATAAGAATCGAACCGAGACTCTTTCTTTTCAACTCTCTTACATATGAAGTGAGTTACCACTATTTGGTGTCTTGCTTACATTGTCCTTAATAAGGGCTACCGCTATTGGTTGTCATGGGTCTGGTTGGATAAATGCATTCAAGGATTCACAGTGGTTAATATTATCAAAGTTATTCCTCTTCTGGGTTGCTTTGTTTTAACATGTTAAATAAAAAATACACGTACCCAGATTTGAAATAAAATTATTTTAGAGGAACACAATTCATTTATTTAGTTAGCAATTGATGAAGACACATGCATGGCCACTTGCACATTTTAATATATTAAGCACATCCATTAATTCCCCAGCCAAGCACAATAATTGTGGGCACGGCCGGTCTTTGCTTTTGATCCCAGTACAGAAAGATCCCAACACCCACAATTAAAATGAGGGCCAAATCCTCACCAAAAAAAGAAAAATGAGGGCCAAATGCATATAGAATGAATCAAGCTGTATTAATTTTGGGATTAATGTTTCTTATATTATAGGAGATAAAATTATTTCTTACACATACATAAAAATATATGGAACCCATGTGGGACCATCTGAAGATAAAAGAGAGAAAAATAAAATATGGGTCTCATACACTCTTATGAATATAGAAAAAAAATGTGAATCCCATTAATTATTGGGTTTTATAATAGTTATGTTGTAGGAAAAGTGTTTTTGTTATGTTATAGAGATTCGTTTTGCGTGCCGGAATTTTTTTTTCTGTGGATCCCACAAAATGTTGTGAGTGTAGAAAAAATTTTCTGGTCATATTAAATTATAGATAATAAACCTCGTTCTTTTGATTAGTCATTTATGAAGGGAACGGTTGCATTAGAAGGCAAAAGATTATAATAAGGATACGCATTATATATGTATATAATAAAGGGTAGAAGTACATGTACTTATGTTATATAACGCTAGTAGACCAAATTGTTTATTGTGTACAAGAAAAGCAAGAACGAATAAAAAAAGTTTGTGTGAAGTTTTTGATATTATTCGATCCCAATAGATTTGTCCCCCTGAAATGGCCGTACTTGGGGGAACATGGACCTTCAAAACTGAAATTATCAGCATTCTTAATTTTGTTCTCGACTTCTTTTTCAAGTATACTTTTTCTTTAATGTAGGTTACGATCTAACCGGCCATTTCCTTTTTTCATTTTGATATATCTTCTAAAGTAAAAGCTAAACCCTTTAAATTTTTATCTGAAGCTTTTATCATGCAATCAAATAATTTTAAGAATATTTAATTGTTGAAGTTAAAAATTGTTTGTTTGAATGATTTTAAATTTTGAAATCAATAAAGTAATTAATATATGTGAAAAATGGTGGAGGATGTGGATTTTTATTTTCAATAGATTCAATAATGTTAACAAGTGATATCTATATAAATTGAACTTCTATTTATGTGAACCGCACTATAAGTACCGTTTCATGTTATATATTAGCATAAAATAATTATAATATCAGATAGAAAGATTAAAAAAAGTAATCACAATAAAAATCACCATTACTTACATAAAATTTATTAATTTTAGTTTTATATTTTTCTGTTTTATAACATAGGTCTCGCGTATATATTTTGTTTTAATCTTCAATTTTTTAATTTCGTAATTCACAATTTTTGCTCAATGTATTTACTGTAAACTGCATCCATATTATTTTATTAAATGACGATAAGTGGCGAAGCCGTAAGTTTTCGTTAAGAGAGACAAAATTATAACATATGTTTTTTTTAAGTTATAATTATTTATATGATAAAAAATAAGTGTTCGTTTTTTCTGCGGTTACTGTAGATAAGTTATTTGCAGTAAACCCAATACGACGTCGTTTTGGGACGAAATCATGATGTTTTTGTAATTTTAATTTATTTCAGGGTTATAATAGTCTTTATATTTATAATTTTTTAAAATTTCAATATCTAAACGACGTCATTTTGAGGAAAAATACAGATAACTTATCTGGAGAAAAATTTTTCGCAAAAAATAATGTTCACAATTAAAGGTTTATTATTATAAGATCAGAAATAATACTCAAAGTTTTACAATTTGAAAAAATGTGCTCGACACTCTTTGAATTTTTGAATCTAAAACTGTTATACAATAAAGTTAGACACACTATTATTTAACACAATAATTAAGATTGAGGTTTATCACAACTTCACAAGGCAAGAATGAATGTTAAATAATTTAACTAACTTAAAGATTGCAATTAAATTGAAAATAAATCCAAAAATAAAAATCACATGAACTTGAAACTTAATTAAGTTATAATATTAAAAAAAATAGAATTTTGTTTATAACTCTAAAATTCTATTTGAATAATTTATACGATTTTTTGAAGAAAAAATTATAAATAAAATAATTACTATTTGCAGTGATACTTTGGAGTGGTCCCCAACTAGAGGACATCCTCATCATGAGAACATTTTTGGTATCACGGTAATATTCAATACGACAATCATATTTACACTATATATTTTTTGGAATACTTAATGTAAATATTAAAATTACTTTTTTTTTCTCTCTATATATTAGTTGATAATTTTTAAGAAAAAAAAACTTTAATATTTAAATTATATTCTAGAGAATATATAATATAAATGAAATTGTCACACTGAACACTTAATACAAGGGTAGTATATTAAATTTCCCCCCTTAACACTGCATCTATTTAGGCTAAGGTGACTCCCGTCCTTACAAGAAGTGGTTCGTTTTGTTTTCCTTTTGGGCAAATTAAAGGAAAATTGGGCTCTCTACCGTCTTCTTTTTCTCTCGCTGAACAAATTTTGGGTGCAAATGACGTAAGATGTATTTTACTCAAAAAAAAAAAAAAAAAAGTTTTGTTTCTTAGATAAAAATATAAGTTAAAAACTGGATTTAAAGCGAATTTTTTTCCACTTTAGACAAAAAAAAAAAAAAAGATGTACCCAAATAAATATATGGATTCGTTTTTTCTGTAATAAGCCCGATACGACGTCGTTTTGGGATGAAATCATGGTATTTTTATAATTTTAATTTATTTCAGGATTATAATAATATTTATTTTTATAATTTTTTAAAATCTCAATACCAAAACAACGTCATTTTAATAATAAATACAGATAATTTATCTCGAGCAATATTTTTGCAAGTATTATATGAATACGTTTTCCATCGCTGTTAGTGTTTGTGCAAAGTGGGACCTACTTGATGCGAAGCTGACTAAGCCATAGATTCCCTCCTATTGCATCTTTTTCCACAACCATAAACCAACGGTTAAAATGGAATAAGCCAAGATTTGTGAAATCATTCTTTTAAACAAATTGTGTGCAGGTAAAGTGGGAAATAAAAAAATAAAAAAACTTTAGGATTTTAAGTGGTAATATGAGTATAATGAACAGATTAGAAAAGAAGAAGATTTGACTTGTGCATGTTTCTTTTCCACTCGGAATTGTGAACTCGCCTCAAAATTAAGGTCATGAAATAAAAATATATAACTACACTGCTATAACTGCACTTAATCTATGACCTTTTTTCAACACCAAATTATAAACCATTCATTAAAAAAACTTTTTTTTGAGTAGCTTTATTACAAAAACTTTCCAATTTTGTTTCCAAATAAACTACAGAATACATTATACTCCAATGAAAAACTCTGCCCCCACAATTTTTTCCCTTAAGTTTCTGCACGATCCAGTTGTCCATTATATATATGGCTTTAACTTTTCTTATGTTATAGGATTATAGGAGAGAAAAAAAGTTTAAATGTGGGTCATTTTATATTAAAAAAAAAGAAAAATTAATTGGCTGAATTTGTGTAAGAAAATGAGAATACCATTATATATATATATATAATTTTAATGTTTCTAAAGTGAATGTAGATAAGTTATCTACATTCACTCCCAAAATGACGTCATTTTGGGTTGAAAAATTAAAAAAATATAATAAAAAAGACTATTATAACCCTGAAATAAATTATAATTAGAAAAATACCTTGATTTCAGCCTCAAAACTACATCGTTTTGATCTCACCGTAGATAAATTATCTACATTGAATTGACTGTAGAAAAAGTGAACCATATATATATATATAGAGAGGTAGGATTTCTTTACATATCATGTTAAATGTTAGATAGATCAATGGATCTGATTTATATGCATGTGATACCATTGATCTTTTTCGATCTGATTAATACATTAAAATAGAAACTAACATTAAAATATAAATTTATACTATAATTTTTTTGTCCATTAGGATTATTTATTTGAAAAAGATCAATGGTGTTATATGCTTGCAAATCAGAGTCGTTGATTGCTCTCATATATATATATATATTACACTGATTAAAAGCACCAATATATATATATATATATATATATATATATGTCCCTTTAATTTATACACAACTGTTAATGATTTGAGTTACTGGTAAATTTTATCCCTTTGATAGATGCAAAAGAAAAAGTTACCTTCCATTCGTAAATATTCACATCCATGAAACGAACAGGCTTAATTAGTATCCACATTACCGTAATGACATGTCCTAATATAAAGTATAAACAGCAGAATTATTAGACGGCTAAAGCATGCCATGTGGATTCATCATTGATCAAGAATAATTTAAAATAGGAGAACTTTAATACCAAAATTTAGGATTTTTGATCAAATAATCATAAAAATAGTGGTAAGAGATTATGTGAAAAAATATAGGGTAAATATAACTTCCTTTTCCATTAAATATATTTCGTTTTTAACATCTTATCCCGGGAGAAAAGGGGATGGAGAATAATGGAGTAGTGACGCCATGAAACTTCACAATAACATCACCATCCTCAAATTTCCAAGTCCCACGTCATACACGGGGTTTACAATTTACAAACAATGAACAAGTCCACCATCGAGACACAATATGATGTGAAAGAGTAAGTACGTGAATGCAATTTTCCCCATTACTAATACATTTTTTGTTTCTCTTTTTATGTATTCCCATTCAAAATCCCATGGAAATTGCAACAGCGTACTTCAAAAGTACTTGTCCATGATGCCCATTTACAAGCAAAGCACCACTCTCCAAAAAAGGGACATGATGAAAATTACAAAGCCAGAACAAAAGGAAAAAAAAAGATCCAAGAAAGATAGAGAGGAAGATATATAAACATATTTGATGACTAAGGTACGAAAGGGCACTGGCATGGGCATAGCTAGACAACAGGAATAATTTATAATACATATCAATCCTTGATGGGATGTTAAGACTACAAAGCAACCACGGTTTCGCCTTTGGTGGTGACTTGAGATCCAGAAGGCGTAGCCACAACTTGTTTCTTTGATGCCACACAACACTTAGCCTTTCTCTCATCCTGCTTCATCTGCTGTTGACGGCATTCTAGACTGCAGAAAGCACTATCACCTCTGCAATTTCAAATTTTCAAATTTTCAATTAATACTAAGCCTTCGTATTAGATTTTATAATTTTTATAATTTTTTTTAATAAAAGTATATATAGCTTCGTAACTTGTTTTCAATATCAACAAACAAAATTATATAACACAATTTAATATATATACATATATATAGTGCAAGACAATAATACTACATCGATGGGCACCGAATGGAATACTGAACCACGTTATTATTAAGTCGAATTAAAGAACAATATTATGTTGACAGGTGAAATTGCAACACAAGATGTTTTTACCATCTGAAACAGTGACTTGGTAGAGAGCGAGAGAGAAACATTTAAGGGTGACACGAATTAAAGTTTTTGATATAATTAAGAAAAAAATTTAAGGAAAGTGAGTACCTGTACATGTAGATGTCACGGCCAGGTACCAAACAACGTTTGCAGAGAAAGCAAGCACGCAAGAAGTCAGGGGTTTGTGTCAGATCAGAGGAATGCCTTCTATGGTTTCTGGGTGAAACTGTGGCCAAAATCCTGTTCTGATCTAAACCATTTAACCCACCAGGTGAACCAACCAAAACTCCTCCTGTTCCCTGTCGGTTCAAGGGATTGTTGGAATCATCATCGGTGGTTATGTTCAGATCGAAGGTTATCTCTGACATGCTTGTGGTTCTCTTAATTGGAGGACGAGGTCTCTTCCCTAACAGCATCTTCTTCTTCTTCTTCTGCTGTTGGTTCACCAGGGTATATATGCTAGTCTTCTTTTACTACTACTACTACTACAAATAGCGCTTTCTGTTTTCTCTATTGGTATGAAGTGTCTGAGTATTAAAGATTGAAGGAGGATGGGAGCAGGTTACGGTTTGGTGAAGATAACAGCGAAGCTTGGGGAGATAAAACAAAGAGCCTAAAACCGAGGAGTGAATCTGTGCCGTTGATTCTGAAGTGAAAGTGATGTTCATCATTAACGAGAAATGAAATCTCACGTCAACCCATCCTTTTCAATTACCATCACTTATTTTGATTATTGAAATTATTATTTTCTTTTTTTTTTAAGTGCAAATTGGTATGGGAACTTCGGATACTTTTGATCGAGCCTCCAAAAAAGATGTCACTTTGGGTGAGTCTTACTGGCCAACCAAATGTTCACGCCATTATAGGAAAAATTGGAATCTACAGCATTTAGTAACTTCATATCTTTCAGATATCACGTTTGTGCTCCTCTTTTTCGAGAATTACGGTACCCATGACAATTATTTTGTTTGCTATTATTATTTTTGAGAATTAAAATTACGTTTTGTTAATATATATATATTTTTTTGTCGAGAAACATAATACTATTTGTTAACACATTTTTTTTAATTAGAATTATGTTTAATCAAACCCTATTTATTATGTAAATTTATCGTTAATGCTTTTCCATGCTTTCTTACCACCATAGCATCCACCGTCGGAATTCGACAATCACACAAATTACAAATAAAAGAGAGAAAAGATAGACATAGTGATTTATCTGATTCATTCAATTTAGGATACGTTCAACTTTTTTATATTATATTCACCTCACCGCCACTCGTTACAAGTCATTCGATTTACAAAGAGAATATAAATAGGATTAGAAAACCTAAATAATAGTTATTCATCGGCTCAAATCCAAACTACTAAGAAAAGAAAAAATCACAATACCTAGCCTCTACATGTCTGACGGCCCTTTCCCCCAAACCCCCACACGCTCACCTGGGAGCGGGACCTCAATTGCCTTTCTGATGACCCAGACAATAAGACCCCTCATCAGCATGCGAAATATGAGTCATACCCAACGTCCACAGTCCTAAACACAAACCAATGTAAGAATTAAAAAAATCAAAAACAAAAACAAAGATTAAATCAACCCCTACAAAAAAATCCTAAAACAAAAAATCAAAATTAATCAAATAAAAAATTAAATTAGAGAGTGAATTTACCTAGAATCACAGTCGAAAAATGAAGCAAAGCGAGAAATAACAATAACATTGGGAAGAGAGATATTCTTACTACCAAAATTTTCTACTATTAATTTATTAACTATCTAATCACCATTGAATCAAAGAGAAAAGATTAAAAAGTTTTTGAAAAAAGAAAAAATGTTACAATTAAATAAGTAGTAAATTATCAAACAAATTTTTTAATTTTTTTTAGAGAAGCTGCAACAATAGGGGAGAAGAGAATAATGAAAAAGGAAGGAGAAGAATGTTAGAAGAAAAAAGCGAAGGAGAAAAGAGGGGACAAGAGGAGAAGAGAAAAAAAAAAAAAAAACTTACAGAAGATAGAAGCGTCGAAGGAGGAAGGAGCGAGAGGCATAGTTTCTTTTTTTTTTTGAGAGAGAGAGAAAACATTAAAAATTACAAATGAAAAAAGAAAAAAAAAATTATTCTCTTTTTGTGCCCCGGAACGGAGAAGAAGAAAAAATTATTTCTTTTTTTATTCACCAGCACAAAAATTATATCGTTTTTATCCAAAAAAAAACCAATTTTACCAGCTGTTTCTATCCTTTTTTGTTCTCAGGAACAAAAAAATTTTAAAAAAATTGATTTTAGTCATGCACGCCCTTACAATTAGATTAAATTACTTCTTTATAATTTAACTAAAATTTTAAATAGATTCTTATAACAACTTTTTAATATGATTCATAGATGGTTGAGTAGGATCTTATTAATTAAATTAATATCATTAAGTTATGTAGATTGATGTTTAATATGATTATATTCATACTGTTCTGTTTCCCTATTATATGTTTCACTGTTTCAGGAACTTAATTAATTATAAGACTTCATTACGAGTAGGGGTCCAACTAAAAAGTTAGTTTAATTATAAAGGTTTATTTAAATTTTTAAAAAAATATAAAAAACCTGTTAAAAAAAACTTATGTTATATAAATTTATTTAAAAAAAAAACAAAATTACAGATTATATAAGGGGGCGGGGGGTTGATTTCTTCCTCAACTCCAAGCAATCAACAATATTTTTATGTATTATTATATATTGGGGCAATTAATGTCTTACGTCGTCAACGTTATGATGTTATACGTTATTATTATCATAGAAAAAACAAGGATGACTAATGAAAGAGAAATAATAAGATAGATTAAGTTGCCGTGGAAGAGTTACGCAATAGCACCATGTATATAGAATATATATTTTTATATTTTTTGGTAGATACCAGATATATAGAATTTGATTGAGAAGTGAGAACGTAAGCTTATTTTGTTATTAGAAAAAAACAAAATGAAGGGAACGTAGTGCTTGGAGGACAGCCAACAGCGCTACAGCGGCTTCACTCTTGCTGGTCTCATTTGTTTGCCTTGCCTTTATCGATTTCGACACAACCTCCATTAGAAATGGCACCAATAATTTTGGCTGATTCACGCATCTCTATTTTCACTTTAAGCTTTTTGGGTGTGCGGTACACCATATTCTTTTTTAACATCATGACCCAGAAAAGTATTCCCATGCCACTTTTTTCTTCTTGTCTACAATTGGGTTCAAAATTTTATATCTTTCAAAAAGTTGAGATCCAAATGTTCTCTAATTAGTATAATATTATCTATCTATTGCTATTGTTCTGGGTTGTAGTCTTGTAGATATCTCCAGTCTTCACTAAAGTTGTAAAGAGTGTAGATAAGTATTCTTCTTCTTCAACTAACGAGATATGTCTCCCTAAATTCGATACCTTATCACTCTTCTCATTTTCTTAATTATACTTTTCCCTTGATCAGACACGTGGCCTAAATTCACTCTCTAGTTTAATTTAACGCGATTAATGCGCCGCACTATTGACGGTGGTTGACAACATCAGTGCCTCGTGGAAAGTCCAAATTTAAGATATAAATTAGGTAAGATCTTTTGTGTGTCTTTGGGCTCATATATAAATGTATCTTCTCGTATTAAAATTTTATATGATTAATTTATGTAAAAAATTTATGGGTTTTATAATTCTCATTTAACATGAGAATTTGAATTTTCACATATATTTTTTCTAACATACGGGCCCCACGTGTTTTTTGTCTCTAAATAGACGAATGATATAAAACCCAAAATTTATATCTATCTCTTTTTTCACATATATTAAATAGATGGGATCCACTTATTATTAATGAAAGAAAGATATAGATACAAAAATTTCATGTGACCACGTTATGTGAAATTTTAACATAAGAGAATCTACTCCTATTTGAAGCGAGTGAGATATTGTTCCTTAACTTCTTTAGACGATGGTTAATGGTTATTGTTGGAGATTGCTATTCATTATTTGATGGGGCCGAAAATCTATGCACGTCTTGAGTACGAAAATTTCTACAATATTACGGATGCATCCAGTTTTCTGTACATCCCTCCAATCAAAACTAAACAACAAATATTAATAGTGACATATAATAGAAAAAAGTGGGATCTCAAATAAATATGTTAGATTTTAAATGGAAATAATATGTACTACAGATGTACCAAAAATGAGCTCCTGGAATACGTATAAAAGAAACCACATTAAGCATTACCAAAGTGTGAAGTGCTTTTTTTTTCTTAAAAAAAGTAATTTTTGAAGAGAGAAAAGCCCATCTAAACATGCCCTTAGTAAACGGCAAAATTTTCAGCTAATATCATACACAATAAGAACACTAAAAAATAATGTAGAATGTGGTTACATTACATGCATGACTGGATGCAAAATAAGAAAGCGGATAATGCAGAATATCGTTATATTGAGCACATGAAATTTGTAATAGTGATCTTTTTCACCCCTGCGTACTTACAATCATACATGGTGAGACAATACCTGTAGCATTCTCTAGCTATAACTAACTATTATAAAGAAGAGGAGGGATATTCTAACTACCAAAATTTTCTACTACTAACTTATTATCTATCTTATCATCATTAGATTAACATTTTCTCTCTCTTCAAAAACTTTTTAAGATTCTCTCTCTTTGATCCAATGGTGATGTGATGGGTAGTAAGTTAGTAGTAAGAGTTTTTGGTAATTAGAATATCCTCACTCTATAAAGAATATGACATTATTTTTTATATTATAATTTAATAATAATAACATGAAATATAGAGAAAAATTGTACTCAAGAAGATACATCGGTTATACTAACAATCTAACTATCTTATAATAAAGTGTATGCTCTAAACTATTTTACATTAGTCTCATACATATATTACATTTCTAACTATTTAAGGTTACAAAATTTATATAGTACATAAGTCTTATTTTAATCTAGCCTATAAGTATAAGTCTCCACATTCTTTAGATAGAACATGGCTACAACTCGTTGGTTTTTAATTACTATGTAAAATTCTGATTGGTCTTCATAAAGATAAACAGTAATGGTCCATCCTTCGCTGGAGAAGTATAGACTAGGCATGATAATTTTCTAGAAAAGTTAACAAAAAACAAACACATGTGAGAAATACATTAGTAATATTTAGGTTTTCTAACTATAATCATTCCAACCGTAATAACATAAAATATCAGTCTCTCAAGTAATTTTATAAAAATGAAATACTAATAATAATAAATTGTGTAATATTTAACTGAAACTAATTAAATTCCAATTTTGTGGGTCTCTACATGTAAAAGATTTTGTACGGCGGAGCTCAAGCCATGATAAGGCGTCTTTGACCCTATAACCATCTGAACCCAAAACTTTATGGGTCAATTCACAACAATATTATTCAGTTAAAATTTACACATTCTCTTAATATTCATCTGGTACTAAATAATTCATTAGTCAATGGTCAACTAATAAAATAAGATTTTAAAATTAAATAATAGGAAAGCCAAAGGTAGGAATAAAGTCAAGTAGAAAAAGAGTTTTAAGAAAGGAATTTCGCAGAGTAACAACACCATTAAAAATGTTTAAAAGAATAGTGAAAAGAAGAATGAGAGAAAAAATTTATCTCTCAATATTACCTTCCCTTTATTCTCTCTATTTGCTTCTCTTTGATTTCCTTTGTTTTAACTGTTTCCCTCCTATTTTATCCTCTCTTTTTTCTTTCTCTCAGTTTCTCTCCTTTCTCTCTTACCGTTTTCTTCTTTTCCTTCTTTGCCTTTGTTTTTCTTGTTCTTTTCATTTTACGCGCGCATGGTATATACATATATATACTTCACCCTTGACTTTTTCTTGCTGACTTTGGTTTGTACCACTACCTCATTGAACACTTATACATCGAGATATTATACCCCTTAAGGAATGCAAACCCAGCTCTCATTCTATTACAGTTCATTGGCACCGTCTATGAGGTTTGATAAACTCTGATTCTCATTTTCTCTGTTAGCGAGCTAGAACGACAATCCCTTACTGATATTCTACCCCAGAAATAATGGTTTACCTGAGAATAATTCTTCTCCCAAGAGGTACAACCCCAGAAGGTCACATCCAGACCGTCCATGAGGATTTTGTTCCTTCCATCCAAGCTCTTGGATGAGTAGCTGTTGTTTTACAACCAGTTCTGCAACCCGCTTCCATATTTGCTAGCCCCATTATGGCGTTTCTGATGGCAGCTAGGGGTGGCAATTTGTGACATGACCCGCCAACCCGACCTGGACCCGACACGAAATTTTCGTGTATGAGTCAACCTGTTTAACAAATGGGTTGTGTTCGGGTTGAGAAAAAAATAATACAAAGAAATCGTGTCGGATTACGGGTCAACCCGCGAACCGCTTCGACCCGTAAAAGTTATTATACTCACTTTATTCTATGGTATAAAAGGAAAAAAACCTAGGGTTTAAATTTAACTCCCCTCCAAGCTCCAACACAGCTAGGGGTGATAATAAGGCCAGGGGCCTTAGGCCCGGCCCGTTTCAGCCCGACTCGATCCATCTTTTTTAATTATTGGACCGAGACTTATACTCATGCAAAAGCCTTTTTATTTAAAAGGCCTCAGGCTTCCACAGCCAAGCCCGGCCTTGAAGCCTTGGAGGCTGGCCCGTATACAATAAATTTATTTATTTTTTATATTTTTATATTAATCATTTGAGACAGCGAGTGCCACTTTTCATAATTACTAACAATATTTCATAATTACTAACAACGATTGGCAAAAAAATAAGAGATATGAAGATGAAGATATAAAATGTAGAAAAAGAAAGATTAAAAATGACAAAAAAAAGATGAAGGTAATTCTGTTACTGATGCTTTGGCAACCAAAAGGAGACTATTCGACACCTGGGATCTACAGCTTTTCTTGAAGTCCCTATGGATTGTAGAGAGCTGTTTGCTAGAGATTTGATGGGCATTACTTGCCCCAGACTCTATTTTGTTTCTAGTTCTGTTGCTTCCCCCTTTGTTAAAAAAAAAATTAAGAAAAAGCAACGTAAAGTAAAGTAAATGTGCCGTTGTTATTTTGACTTTTTAATATTAATGTGTTTTTTTATTATAAAAGAAATAGCTATTATTTTCTTACAAAAAAAATACATACGAGTGGATGATTAATAGGTTAAATATTGCTGCAAATTGAAAGGTAAGACTTTTATTTTTAATAAATAAACCGGCCACATGCTTAAGACAGGCTTTTATTTTTTGCAAATGAACCAGGCCACAGGCTAATATTATATTCGTAACAGGTAACAGGCTAAGGCCAGTCTGACACGTTTAAATACAGGCTTGGCCCGTTAAGATCAAAGCTCGGCTCGGCTCGGCCTGTTAACACTCCTAAACACAGCTCTCTGCCTCGCCTCTCTCTCAAATGTGATTTACTCCCAGTCCTCTTTGTGTGTTTTTAATTTGGTTGCTTCTTTTTTTTTGTCCCAGTTGTTGGAGTTTCTTTTCTGTTGGGAAAGGTACATGGTCTTCTCAACATCCTTTCTCTATGAAGATGGCCCTTGTTTTCTAGAAAAAAGGCTGACAGTGTCAGATCTTGGACATCAAGATATTGACTTACATGCAGATGCAGGAATTTGCGGTGATATTTCCTTGTTCATGCAGCAAAACGTAGAAAGGTCTTATTTTTTGGGCATTCATGAGATGCTGAGTTGATCTTTATGTCTTGTTGACAACTGTATCTGGTTGTAACATATTAATAAAATCTGTTATCTTTGATAACTTGTTAAATTTTATCATTTTATCGGGTTAGTTCGTGTCAACCTGTTTATAAATTGGTCGTGTGCGGGTTGAGTTTTATAACATGAATTGTTAATTGTGTCGTGTTTGGGTTGAGTCTATTCGTGTTCATGTCAGACACAGGTCGACCTGAACCCGACCCATGAACACGATTTGCCACCCCTAATAGCAGCGGATCTAGCCACAATGACTATGGTTGAAGAAATAAGAAAGGAAATCCAATACCTCCATCAAGTTGAACACAAAAACCTACAGCCACTACCTCAGGCCGAAGCTCGAGCTAAAGCGTAGGCCTCGTGTGTCCAGCACTCTTCTAAGTAGTCCCAAATGTGGGACAATATATTGTCCCATTGCAACAAAAGGTGATGGGCTGCATGGCACTAGTTCCAGCACCGACTGATCATCTCATGTCAACAAGTAGCCAAGTCATTATAGCTCCACACCCAAGTTAACACATAATTAATCCTACTCAATAACAAGCACCACCGTCGCTGCCGCCCAACTTTGACCAGAAAATTTCAATTATCACAGTGCCTCCTCAAGCCTAAACTTTATTAGGTATGATGTTGCTCGACAATGTAGCTGTCGACCAGCTAATTTAACATGCCCCCGATTGAAAATGTTGCAACAGGACTAGTTTTTCAACAAGTTGCAGTACCCTAAACTACCCACCTTAACATTCCTACATTGCACTTGCTACACAAGCACAACAACAAGTTGGTTATAACCCACACCATACTCCTTCATATTCTGTCCATAACCAGCAATCCAAACAACAACACATCCACCATTTCCAGTATAGCAAATCCCTCATCAACATGCACAACAAAACATTAACATTCTTACTACACCCTTTGAGCGCAACAAGTCTTTGATAGATGTGTTGCGCTTAACACTTATTAGCATATAAAATGCTTTGTAGATTAGTTTAATATTTGTATCTGTGTGCTGGTGTATCATGTATCATGGTGTGTGCTACACCTGATTAATTCTCTTAGTTTGTTAGAGTGTTACAGGCTGTCATAAGCTATTACTAGTAACCTCTATGTCTTTAAATACTTTGTTCGGTTGTATATCATCAATACACAGTGAATGAAACACTAAAATGGCTTTTCTCTTTTCTCTCTCTCTCATCTTCCCTCATCTTCGTATCGTTTTCTCTTATGGTATTAGAGCCTTCAATCTGAAGGCCTGATCCATACAAAGCCAAAACCATGACTTCCCCATGCAAATCATAGTTCAAGCATGGAGAATCGAGCAACATAAAACAGAGTACCGCAACTTTTCAGTCAACAAATAGCGGTGAAGCTAACAGAGGACAACTATTTATTATGGAATCATATTGTAGATCCAATCATCACTTCGCATCAGATGCATCCTTTTCTTGTGAATCCTAAGATACCGCTTCAGTTTCTGTCGGAGGAGAATCGAGTCAATGGAGTCCAAAACCCTGATTATGTTGAATGGATAACACAAGACTCGATGCTTCTATCATGGCTTCTTTCAACAATTTCATAATCAGTAGTCAATGAGATCCTAGGAGTGTGGTATTCCCATGAAGCTTGGGACAAAATACACAAGTTATTTCAAGGAATGATGAAATCGAAAGCAAGATTGCTCAGATCTGAGTTACATTCAATCAAAAAGGGATCGAAGACAGTGAAAGAGTATCTTTCCCGTATCAAAGGCATTTGTGACTCACTAAAGGCTATAGGAAGTCCAATAAGTGATGAAGAACGTACTGATATCGTTCTTGGAGATTTACCATCAGAGTATATGGCGTTTGTGACTACTATTCTTGGACGTGAGAATGCTTATTCAGTTGATGACACATGAACAGATGTTAGTGAAACAAACAGAAGCTACGATCTCAGAGGCAACAACTGTAAATCTAGCTCAGCATGCCTCAGGTGATGGAAAACAGAGCATCGCAAATAACAGTGGAAATGGTAACACTCTGTTTGCCCCTGTTTTATGTGATCAGGAACAGAGCACTGGTTTTGACCATTCAAATCGTTCCTATGCTTCAAATAGAGGAAGAAGACGTTATGAAGTGCGCAATAACAGAGGAAGAGGACGTGGAGGACGATCGAATGTTCACTGCCAACTTTGTTATAAGTTTGGACATGATGTTCAAACTTGTTGGCATAGATATGATGAGAATTTAGTTCGAACTCTCCCACCTCCCACTAATACTTTTACTCCACAATTTTTTCCTCAGAATTTTTCTCAAGATCAGTATAATCAAACTCCACAATAGAATCGGTCTTTTCAGTATGTTCTAACTGCAAATGCTCAACCACAGGCTATGATTGCTGCACAGCCTGGAATTCTTCCTTCACCTGCCACTGCTTTGGAGTGGTATCCAGATTCTGGAGCTACGCACCATGTCACCTCCAATCCTCACAACTTGCTTCAACTCATTCTTCTTAGGTTCAAGGGCCCCCACATGTTTCCTTACCTATGTGGGAGATGCAGATCCCTTCTAGTAGGTTTTGAAATTTAAATAAACGATGACATTGCAATAGGAAATCAATCTCCTCATGTGTAGGACTTTTCCTACCTTGTTAGGAAGTCGAGCATTGGATTAGTACATTAGCCTCCCAACTAGCTCAATTGGAACTTGGGAGGCTGGGTTGACTTGGCCGCCAAATTCTAAAACCAATTAGCGACAAGTTGGTCAACTCCAAAATCAACACATGCTATTGAGAAGACAATATAACAACTAAGCGAATCTCTACTTCAATGGGTATAATAATTCCTTATGAGTATTAAAGTTTTCATCAAACTTTTATTTATCTTTTATTCCTTGTAAGTACATTTAGGGCATGATTATTTTAGAGATAAACTCTTTCAAATCAAGTTTATATTTAAAATATACAAAGTGTATTCATTATTTTTTTAATTTAAAGTGTAACATGATTTTAACTCACTAAAATTCAATAATGGATACAATCTTATTTATACACTCTAACTCCTAGACCCTACACTATGTAGGCCAACTCATTCCAATGAATTTTTTTTATAAGTGATTAAATACTATTTTGAATTTTATTATGCCTTTTTTAAATTAAATTGTACATCTGTGTAGTGTAATAATATTTTTTTTCTTGTAATTTAAGTGGCGACATGGACATGGCAGGATTAAGAGGGCATAGAAAGAAATCCCTAAGAGTAGCTCCACCAACAAAGTTGAATGCCCAGAGTTGCTTGGTCCAAGATTCGATTCTTGACCCAAGCAATTCTAAAAAAAATTGGGCCAAAGGGAAAAAGCTCCTCCTAGATGGGAGATTAATCTAATCCTTTGTCCGATTATATAATTTAATACAGCTATTGTTTCACTGAGAAAATAGCTTTTAGAGCCGTACTTTAAGAAAAGAATAACCGAAAAAATTTGAACGAGGATAGTTTCAGATTTTTTTACAAAAAAAGGGCTAGAAAGAACGAGTGGGAATCTAATAATAATGATGTTTCCCACCTATAGCATCATGGACAAAACTTGTCTTCATAAAGGCCCTACTGCATTTGTTGTAGGCGTGCATGGAGTCCATTGGTCTCCTCTTTAATATCATTTGTGGTGGTGATTGATTCTTGCACATGATAACGGAAAAATGTTTTACAAAAAAGTGATATATACTTCTATATTTATAAAAAAATACTTTCACGAATTATGTTATGTATATAAAAATTTAAATTATTTAAAATATCATAACAAGACAAAATTATTATTTAAGAACTTACATGAAAGTATTTAAAAAGTATTTGAGCAAGTATGATTTCTCTATACTTATAATTTTTACAAAAATAATGTTTTGTATATATTGAGTAATTAATTAAAGGGTTTTATAAGAGTTATGTTGTAGGAAAAATGATTGTGTTATGTTATAGAGATTCGTTTTGCATGCCAGAATTTTATTTTTTTTGTTGCGTGCCCCACAAAATATTGTGTGTGTAGGAATTCTTTGTGGCCATATTAAATGATAGATGATAAATCTTTAATTAATACACATATTTCATAAAACACAGATATTATATTTTATTTATTAGTGCATGTAAACATGCGAAAAATCTATTGGACTGCCGTCTCAGGTATATCATGCCAATAAGAGTGCGTCACTTTAGCGTGCATAACAGAGAAAAAGATATATATTTTATGGGTTTTATAAGAATTATGTTATAACAAAAGTGATTATGTAATGTTATAGAGATTCATTTTGTGTGTTTTAATTTTTAATTTTTTTACTGTAATGTGAAATAATAGATACAAATCCCATATTTTATACCGTCTCTTTACTAACAAGGCATATTGCGATATATCATGAGTGCATCGGATGCACTATAAATGTTATAGTTGTTGAGTGCATCGGATGCACTATAAATGTTCTAGTTAACATGAAGGATTTGTTACTTCATAAATACATTTGTCATTACTTATATATGGTTTATCATTTATATTTAACATAATAATAAAAAATTTCCTATACACATAATATTTTGTGGGGTCCGCAATAAATAAAAAATAAAAAATCCGGCATGCAAAAAGAATCTCTATAACATAACACAACCACCTTTTCTATAATATAACTCTTATAAAACCCAATTATAAATGCACCACCCATCTAAAATTAACAGTGAATTTTTTTTTCTTAATAAGTATTTTTATTATTTTAGGAAGATGTAACATTTTCTCTTCTGTGAATACAACGAGCGTTTGATGAAAGGAACACCGTAGGTCTTCCAACCGATGCTAGTTTGCCTAGCTAATTGAAAACAGGGGTATTTGTTTCTAGAGTTATTAATCTTATGTTGTATAAGATAGGTAAGTCATATAGGAGAAATAAAATTGTAGAGCTCACAATTAAAAAAAAAGAAAAAAGAAAAAATGAGCTTAAAATTTTATGCGTGTGTAAGATAAGATAATTATCTGATGTGACATAAGACTAATATTTCTCATTTGTTTCTCATTTTTACAAGAAAAGCAAAACTTGTTTCCTGCTGACCCCTTGAAAACAATCTGGGATCTAGACCAATAGTGTATTTCGCTCGCTATCAACGACTTCGTCCTTTTTTTTTTTGGGAAACACGACTTCGTCCTTTTACCCCATTCACAAAATTTAGTTTGTTCACGGGTCACCGTCTCAAATAATATAAAATGTATAACTTCCAAAAAATAATAATGTTAAGATAGAAAATTATTATAATTATAATGAGGTATATGCTTGCTTTAAATTGTTTTAAAAACAATAGTAAAAATTAAAATATAATAAAATTAATTTTTGAACCTTCCTTCAAAAAAAGTAAAAAATAAAAACAAGAGTTTAAGGTTACTTGATTTTTTATTTTTTTATAGGAAAAAATGTGTATCATTTTAAAGGACACAAAGTTGTGTCATTTTAAGTGAAAGAAAAAGATAAATCATGGGAGAGAGAATAGATGGGAAAAATTTTAAATGTGTAGGTCTCACTTCTTTGTTCGAGTAAAAGGATATAAGATGTGTCATTTAAAATGACACATCTTTTTCTCTTTTTTATGATATGGGCCTTCATATAATAACTTATGTTTAGAAGAAAATGTGCATGTTATAATATCAAAACTTCTATTATTAACTACTTAAGTGGTGACAAATTTACTTTGTTGTTCTATTATAATAATGGAGTGGTTATACTTGTTACGATTTTAGGTTTACCCCTCTTTTCATCTGTTTATCATTGGATCAATTTGAAATCAATAATTGAAAAAGAGTAAAAAATAATTGCCGTTGATTTCAAATTGATTCAATGATAACCAAACAAGTTATAAGAGTGGTAAATCTAAAATGATGATAAGTATATCATTCTCCTATAATAATACAAAAATTAATATTTCTCATAGGAGATAATTTTATTTTCTATATATATATAAAAATATGTGTGGTCCTTTTTTTTCCTCTTCTTCTCACATGGCCTCACATATTTTTATATTATATATGTAACAGGTAAAATTATCTCTTATAATAGTAAAACATTAATTTCAATTCAATAGTAAAATTATCTCCTAAAATTATCTCTGCAGTATAAACTGGGCTGTACATTACCCAAGCTTGTATGCCCAAAAGGTTCGTGTGGTCTATCATAAGGACCTGCCTAGACCCTGAACGGGGTAACCCATTCCCTACGACTAAATTTGTAAGTATAAAAAATGTAACCATTAGGTTAATAATTATTATATTTAACTGGGATTAAAATATATTTAGCTTGATATCCAATCAAACATGTTCACTTTTTCCACTATAAGTCAATAGTCGTGCAAATTTGGCCGTTTGCCCCCCTAATCATTCAGCAAACACTCGTTTCAGACAATGACATTATATTTCCTTTTTATTTTGCTTTTATAAGATATCCTCTAATCGACAAGTGAAGACTATTTTGAAGCAAAAGATCTGTAAATAGGTATATTTTGAAGCAAATAGGTATATTTCTCTCAACAAAATCTTTTTTTATACACACTGACACACTTAGGATTCGAATCTCTCTCAACATATTTAAGGTATCTAAGCTATCTTTTAAATGTGTCGGACTTTATTGATTATTTCCTTTCTATTTAGTTGACACAATTACTACGATTTCTTTTCTTTTTAAATGATGAGTATTATTTTTGGAAATTATTCGGTCCTAGAAAACCGTATTGCTATACCGTAGAGATATCCTAGAGATAGGTATCTAGATTGGCTTATAACCAATACTTCAATCACTGCACACAAGCAATAAGCTTATAGCCAAGACGTGGGTGTGTGCACAGTGTTGGAAGCAATAGTAAAGTAGGTCAAAAAGTTTGTACCTGGGATCTTTAACATCTTATTTATAAGGGTTACCTCTTGGGCTTGTGTAGATCTCTCAGTTCTAGTAGGATTCGACTTCGTTTCTGTTGGGATAGGGACTCTATCCTTAGCAGCCTTATTATTTTATATTGTTAGGATAATTACGATCCTTGAGTAGGTGGTTAGGATATGGAAATATTCCATAACAGAAATATTCCATCAAATCATCGCTTCGCGATTAGTCCGATTTGGGGTGAATTCAGGATTGAGGCTTTAAACCCTTCCAAAGGTGATATTATGAGGGAGGATCGAACACATGCTATCACCCTCATCTCCTCAATGGTAAGTATTATTAATTTAATAAATTGATACAAATTTATTTTATATGTATAAATTTTGTTGATATTATATATTGGGCAAGAGCTCAAACAATTACATATTTAATGACTACTTATAAAATAATAAACTTAGACGAATTCGAAACATCAATTATACCAAATCATCTGGTTAATAATGAATATTCACAGATTTTAAGTAATTTCAAATATGTTATAAAAGAATAGATATAATTTTTTTTTTTTTTTGGTAAAGTAAAAAGTATGTGTAAAAGATTTTAGTTTGTGCTAATTGAACTTAGTTGGTCTGATAAACCAAGACCTTGTGCGATAAGGCAAAAATAAGTTAAAGTGGGCATCATTAAAAAAATTAAATTTCTATTTTAAAATTACATAATTCCTAAAAGATCACTTAAATTTAGGCTATTGGCCAATTTTATTTGTTTGGTGCGTTGAATTGTGTATTTTGTTTTACAATTATTAAATTATTAATAATGGATATACACAACTTGTAACAGTAATTGCCTTTAAAGTTTAAATTGCTAAATTAGAGTTCATACGTAAATTAATTTAAAAAAAATTAATCAAATTTGGAATTTCTTTCTTTAATAACAAATCCTGGGATAGATTTTTGTTTTCTTTAACAAAAATAAAATCGGAGATCAATGTTGATAGTAGCTTGCGGATTTGTAAAAGCTCAAGGACATATTTACCATGACAAGAGAATCTTTGTTTTTTCTACAAAAAAGAAGAAGAGAGTCTTTGTTTTTCATAAAATGAAGGGACATTTTATGAGTGAAAACCCAAATTCGGTAGGTAAAATGTAACATTCCGGGCGCTTACGAGGACGAGGAGTGATCGCCGGTGCGCAATGGCACGAACAAGGAGCAGCTTCTGGCAGGCTTCCAGTGACGGGGTACATGATTAATTCAATCAACATCCGAAAAAGAGGGAATCCAGAGACTGTGCTGGTATGAGAGGGTACAGTTGGTAATGGCTTATAAGAATTAATTAGTACTACCTATACTAACAAGATGCATCTACTTTTCGGTAACCCGGATCAAAATAACTCCATAGTTAAGCGTGCTTGACTTTGAGCAATTATGGGATGGGTGACCTCTCCTGGGAAGTTTTATAGGGACGTGTGCGAGTGAGGACAAAAACACGCTTCTCGTGATAGTGTGTGGGGACTGGTTCGAGGACGAACCAGGCGGAAGCTGGTGGGCATGTAACATCCCGGGTGCTGTCGAGGGCGGGGAGTGATCGCCGGTACGCAATGGCACGGACAAGGAGCAGCTCCTAGCAGACTTCCAGTGACGGGGTACATGAATGAATCTAATCAACACCCGAAAGAGAGGGATTCCAGAGACTGTGCTGGTATGAGACAGTGCAGTTGGGAATGACTTATAAGAATTAATTGATACTACTTATACTAACAAGATGCATATATTTTTTGGTAGTCCGGATCAGAAGAACTCCACAGTTAAGTGTGCTTAAAACAAACAAACACTATCTTTTTAATATTTCTTCACATTTTCTCACATTTTTTTTTTTTTCAGTAAACACATTCTGATTTTTCATACATAGACATTCACCTTTGCAGACCTGGTATGAAAATAATTTAATCCTTAAAAGGATTCTTAAAGTCCAATGGCTCACACTCTTACAAGTCCATTAGGCCCACGGAGACATCAAATTGGGCCTTAGCAAAAGCATTATTAAAGTTTTGCTTTGAAAAAGTTTGACACGGGATTTCCAGTAGTAACGGACGTGACAGGATTGTACAATAAACAATCTTCTATACAAAGACTTCCAGTAGTAACGGACGTGACAGGATTGTACAATAAACAATCTTCTATACAAAGACTTCATCGGGGAAAAAAAATATCTTCCCCATATTTTTTTTTTTGGAGGGTTAAAAATTAAATATTTATTCTTTCTTCAAATATAATATATGGGAAATCAAAATACGAATAATTAAATATTTGTGCCTGTTTGAATTTTCTTTTTTTTAAGCTATAAGCTACTTGTATGCATAAACTAGGCCAAACATGTTTTGAGAAAAGTTCTTATAATGAAGAACTTTTTTTTATAATGAAGAAAAATGCCGAAAGCTAAAAGTTCTTGGGAGGGAAATTTTTTTAAGCTCTTATCTGTTTTTCTTAAATTATGCGTTTTTTTTTAATGAAAAGTTATAAAGATAGATATAAAGATAATTTTCTTAAAATATGTGTTTTTAAGTAACTTTTAAACTAATTTTTTTTTATAATTTTTTTTATAATTTTTTTAAGTCAACACAAAAAGAGGCAGAGGTCGGCCGAAACTTACTTGGGGGAAGGTAGTAAAACAAGATTTAATGGAGTGGGATATAGATTGGCGGACGGTATGTCTTAGAACGGAATGGAGAAAAGCTATAAGTATGGTGGATTAGACCCGTGGTTATTCCTATGTTCCAGATGGTCCCTTTTTAGTCCTTTTCCCCTTCATTTCCCCCACTTCTTCTTGTCCCTTTCTTTTTCACTTTTATTTATTTATATATTCATATACATACATATATATATATATATATATATATATTTATTATTATTATTATTTTTTTTTCTTTAGTTTTTAAAATTTTTATTTTTATTTTTTTATTTATTTTTTTATTTTTTTTTTCAACATTTTTATATCTCTCATGTGGGTTCATCTACCACCGACCCCAATTAATTTGGGATAAAGGTGATGTTGATGTTGATGTTGATGTTGAATTACCAAACAGCTTTTAACTTTTTTTAAGCTCTTTTTTTTACCTTTAGCTTATAAGTAGTTTCAAACTAAAAAATAAGAGGATCCAAACAGGCTCTTAGAGTATTTTGTAAAAAGAAATTATAGACGGATCTTTCCCCATAATTTAATACTAATTCCATATGCTAACTGTTACCATCATGTGTGCGCTAACAAAAATTTGAATTGCACTCTTTCTTATTGTTTTTTTGTTTTTTTTCATTTCGTTAACTTTCGTTGAGGGAGAAAAAATGCATTCAGAATTAGAAGAGTTTCAATAGATATAGGACCTGAGAATATAAAGAAGCTCTATAAATCTGCGTGGGAGAAAACTACTTCATATTAATGGAGAGAGAAAATGGAAATTTCTTGCATTATACTTATATTAAAAAAAAATTCTTCAATTTCTTTGGGGGGGGGGGGGCGGGGGCGGGGGCGGCCCACCCTAGCCCCCCTCGGTCCGTCGTTGCCCATAGACTTTACAAAAAATGAGATAACCACCATTTTGCCACGTGCTGGTATAAAATTTGGGACAATAATCATTTTGTTTTATTTTGGCAAAAAATTACCATGATACTATGTTCCCTATAAAATTTGCTAAATGCCACATCACCAAAAACGTTACAACACTTGTCATTTTACGTTTGGACACATGGCAGTCAGTTTAAGGCTATGTAAACTTGCTGAACAGTTTAGCATTTTTTCAACCAATCAACGTGTCCCACCTATGTCACCTTACTCTACAGCGCGTTGCGTGGCATTTTGACACGTGGAGAGAGGACCAAGGTCACTAGATAGTACATATACGCAATGTGGCATATGCATATGGAGTGTCCATTCGAAAATGATAAATACGATTTAATGTCCAACAAATGTTGATTTATTTTTTGTTTTCTTTTTGGAAAATTTAATAAACAATTAAGACAATTTGCTTTTCCAAGTAGCGTATGCAAGCATGGAAAATATTTAACAGATGCATGATAAACTTATCGTTATTAGCCCAATGAATTAATCAATTCTGCAATAAATCAAAATTAAAAATCAATAAAATTATATCAAATACTTCCCTTAAAGTTATATTAGCCCAATGAATTAATCAATTTTGCAAAAAGAAATATTGGACATTAAATTAAAAATTAATCAAATTATATCAAATGTTTCCCTTAAAGCAAATTGTCTTTATTTTTTATTGTATTTTCTAAAAAAAATAAAACAAAACAACATTTATTAAACATTAAATTTCAGATTTGATTAATTATATCAAATATTTTCTTTAAAGTTATATTAGCTCAGTGAATTAATCAATTATGCAAAAAGAAATATTTGACATTAAATTAAAAATCAATAAAATTATATCAAATATTTCCCTTAAAGAAAATCATATTTATTGTTTATTATATTATTCGAAAAGAAAACGAAAATAGATCAATATTTATTGGACATTAAATTTGCAGAATTGATTAATTCATTGTGCTGATAATGGTAGGTTTGAATCATGCAACTCTTAAATGTTTTTCATGCTTGCGTACGCTACTTAAAAATTAAATCGTCTTTATTGTATATTATATTTTAAAAAAATCAGCATTTATTGGACATTAAATCATCTTTATTATTTTCCCATAGACACTCCATATGCATGTGTCACATTGCACTATAGTTTATGCACTATCCAGCGACTTCAGTCCTCTTTCCCCACGTGCAATAGTGGACCTATATTGTTGCAAGTATTGTTGTCAAAAAACTAGTGTAAAAACGTAAAAACTTACGTTTTTACTTCTTACTAGAGTGGTGCATGTTAAAACTCAAGTAAAAACTGTCATTGGTAGAAACTTCGCATAAAAACGTAAAAACGGTAAAAACTTACGTTTTTACTGTTTTGACCTTTTTTAATTAAAACTAAAAATTGAATAAAAAAAAGATTTACAAAAAAATAAAAATAAAAATAAAATCTAATTTTCGTTTTCCCAAATCATATTCACAGTATCTTAATGTCTTTTTGTTTGGATTTTTTTTTATAATTATATCTTATAAAGCTGCAATTCTAATATAAGTTATGCTATGAGAATCGTTTTATGTTTTTGGGTCATTGTCTGCATTGAAAGAAGTGAAATTATTCCCTGATGAGCGATGATCCAAAATCTACGGAGTGTATAAAACAGTCAGAGCAGATTGGTTATTCATTACTTGTTAATTATCACTGTTTATAATTTTGATACTTGATTATGAAATATAATTTTCCTTTTTAGATAGACAAGTTACTCAACACACATGTTCATTATGTGATATTTTTTTTACATGCATATATATTATTTTGTATCTTGACCTTAAAGTATAAACTTTACGTTTCGTGTTGTTTCTTCGTTTTACGTTTCTATCACCCATTTCCATTTTTTACGTAGAAACTAGAGTTTGACAACATTGGTCACAAGTGTGTGCAAATGAGCACACTAATTTTTGTTAAGGAAGAAAAAAAAGTAGTCTGTGAATGGTCATTCCATTGTATCACCTTTCCTCCGGCTGCCTTAATTCTTGCATATTTATCATCTCGGTTTGGCTAAATATCACACCAATAAATCACCAGTTAAAAATTTAACATTTTAAAGGAGATGCAAAACTATAAATAGAACTCGTTAGGAGAGGAATTTTGGTGCTCCCGGACCACCTTTAACTCAGTAATATGGACCAATCAAAATCAAATAATTATTAAGGAGAGAGTAGAGAGGAGAAATAAAAAATAAATTTTTGTCCAAGTGGCACTCTCTAAATGGAAGGACCGCATGGGACTTGGAGCACCAAAAAAATTCCCTCTGTAAGGAACTTACTTTATGATTATTAAAAAATGGGTTTTATTAATGTTATGTGACATGATATAAGTGGGTTTTCCAACACACACAATTAGGGGGGAAGTAGAATGATGAAAGAAAAAAAAAAATATGTGGACCCGCCTCTTTAATGTGTGTGTAGGAAAGTGAAGTTATGTTATGTAAAATAATAAACATAAAACCCTTAAAATATATATATACAATATACAAAACTATTCATAGTATCTTTTTAAAAAAATTGGGGATGTTGTCCACGAACCCAATCACTAATTATGTAAACATAAATAATTTTTCGTGGTCCGCCCACGTGTCAAATGTCACGTAACACACTGTACACTAAAGCGACGTAGGCCTGACACATTAACTAGTTGAAAAATGCTGGATTATTCAGCGAGTTTACATGGTCTCAAAATTGTTGTCACGTGTCCAATCGTAAAACGTCAGGTGTTGTAGCGCTTTTTGATAACATGGCATTTTGACAAATTTTTCAAGAAGTGTGGTATTCGATAAAATTTTGCCAATAACATGACAAAATTATCGTTGTCCAAAAAAATTTATAGGAATGCCATGCATCAATAGAAATTTGCTAAAATGCCACGTCAACTAACTCGCTTTGTAGCGGAGTTATGTTTGTACACATGGCAGTTTTTTTGATGCCACGTAACTTGCTACACAGTGTAGCGATTTTGACCAGTCTGTCCACATGGCACTTTTCTGACAAAAAATCCTGCATGCTCCGGTGAGTTTAGGAGAGAGAAATTTTTAAAAAAATGTAGTACTTTACATCAATATTTATTACTTTATATTAAATTTCTCTTCCTTTCTTTATTTTATTGGTTTTATATTTCTCATTTAACATGAGAATTCAAACTTTCCTACACACCCTTCGATTTCCGTGTTGACATGGGTCCTACATCTAATTTTTTCTAACACATGGGTCCCACATGTTTTTTATCTCTACAACATGAGATTTCAATTCTCATTTAACATGAGAAATATAAAACCCTTATTTTATAGCACATAATCAAGTTTTTTCTCTCTCTCCTAATTACATTTTATAACAATTTGCAATAGAGATTTTCTCTTTTCCCTCTCTTGGATATTAAATACACTTAGTAGTTAATTAATTTTTTCGGATCTGAATGAAAATATCTGTTTCCTGAAGTATTTAAGGAGTTTGGAGATATTTTAAAATATTTATTTTATTTATTCCATTTACAAAAAAAAAAATTCATTCATTTTTTAACAAATATGTATATATATATATATATATATATATATAACTTTGTTAAAAATCAAGGTAGAGACCTTTGATATGTTTAGATTCCTCGATTTTTAAATCAATTTTATTGAGGTTTTAATTAATTGAATTTCTATCGGTTAGAGTTGCAACAACACCCGTGAGACAATAGTTAATTCAAAATTTATTTTTGTAAAGAAAATAAAATAAAAAAGAGAGCAAAAATGGAGAACCCTAGCAATAGGGAAAGAAGGAACAGAGCAGGGCGATGATAACATGTTGGTCAAGCGTGAAGAATGACCTGATTCTATCTTACAATCTCCACAACCACCATTGCAGCAAACCACCAACCACAAACATTTCAAACCACCATTGCAGTTAAGCCTCTACAAATGTGATTAGAAATATAACTGCTAGGTGCAGTTTAATATCTCAAAATTGGGTGTCAGAATCAGTGAAGCTTAGACCCTAACTATGCACCACTTATTTGTGCCAAAGCAAACTATACCTCCATCCCAATCTTGCCACTGATAACTCCACCTTTAATGGAAGCTATCAACTTAGAGAGCCCTTCAGGTGTAAGCCTTATTTCATTTATGGTCAACTTTTCATTTTTCATGAAGGCAAAAATATCAATCATTATCCAGTTGGCAACCAGCTTTGCATCAGCACCCTTTGCAAGAGTAGCATAAAAAAATTCTGCAACCTAATACATCTATTCACAAAATAAAAATCATGTTAAACCATTTGTAGTACTACAACTTTATTGACATTTACTTTTTAGCTTTCTAATGTGTTGTGCAGTGTTTTTATTTTGCTGGAATTAAATTAGTTGGTTTTTTGGTAGGAGTGTGCAAAATAACCAAAAAATTGGGTCGAACCATGAACCGAATCAAACCGCCCCATAATATAACCGATTTTTAAAATCCAGTTCATGAACCGAACCAGTTTTTAAAGAACCAGTTCATGAATCGAACAAGTTTTTAGAACCGGTTTAAGAACCGAACCGAACCATTTTCAAACTGAACCAAATTAATTTTTGTAACTTTATTTTTTAAATTTTAAATTTTTTTCTTTTCAAAAGAGGTCGATCTGAACCGGTTTCGAACCGAACCACTTTCGAACCGATCCATTTAAACTAATTCGGTTATTTTTTCAAAAAATCCGGTTCAGTTCAACCCATGCACATCCCTATTTGTTGGTATCTTGTTTTAATTGCGGACCATTGTGTGTATAAACAATTTGGAAATTATTTTATGTTTTATCTAAACATGTATTTGCATTAAGCCCTACACCCTAAGAAAAAAAAAGGAAAGAGCTACATAGAATGGTTTTGCGGCCAGTAATTTGCAGAAGTCTAGTGCATAGTCAACTTGTATGAGTTTGTATTTTGGATTGTGACAATTTGCTGGCAGAATCTAATGGTATTTCAGTGACCAGAATCTAATAGGTCTTCCTTCCTGACATGAAAAAGGTAGATATTGAGCCAAATACGATGCCATTTACTCTTAAGCTTTTTGCAAAAGTCATTTTGGAAGCTCTGGTAAAGAATTTTGAATACCATCAACATACTCATGGGAAAGGATTACTGCTAGAA
This sequence comes from Gastrolobium villosum, assembly GCA_032173675.1. Classification (NCBI taxonomy): domain Eukaryota; kingdom Viridiplantae; phylum Streptophyta; class Magnoliopsida; order Fabales; family Fabaceae; genus Gastrolobium; species Gastrolobium villosum. The sequence goes on along the minus strand of JAVKPL010014748.1, from coordinate 17,390 downwards.
GATCTGGTTCTGGAAAATATCGATAATCAGCAAGCCCTTCTTTTTTCCTCATTGTAATTGTTCTCTGAACATAATAACAGATATTTAGGGAAATAGGTATGAAGGAAGAGAATGTTATCTTGTACCTGCTACACTAAACTAGAAAGAAAACAACAACAAAAATCATAATATAGTACTAGCCTGAGTGCCTTCTTCCCATAGACGAGTTTCTTGTACTATATGATCTTCATGGCCTTGACTGTGGTGTAGTACTTGCCTTGAAATTTTAAAATCAATAGCTCTGCCCATTGATGCAAATGAGTTCAATTTTTTTATTTCAACCTGCCAATACAATTGATCGTATTAGCTGCTAAATCTGTAATAGAGTAATATCATTTTGTGGTACTTTATTTCTGCAAAAAGCAAGGGACATGCCATTTTTGTAGAGTATCGCAGCAATATGATAACACAAGTCAATTTTCTCATCTACAAGATGTGTTTGTAACATTGCTCTTCATTTTATTCTTTCATAATAATGGCCCGAAATTCTATGCAATTAATCATTTTCTTCGAAAATAAAAACCAAATTAATCATTTTATTCTTTCCTTTTTATGTGATAACTATAGGATGAATATATTTGCCTGTAAGAGCATTGGAAATCCTAATAGAAATAGATAATATTGTGATGCATATATTTCACATCGTATTGCCATTAGGCTATTATTATCAAGCTTTATTGCGTGAATTTTACATTGGATTGCTTCAATGGTGGTTTGAAAGGTTTGTGGTTGGTGGTTTGCTGCAATGGTGATTTGAAAGGTTTGCTGCAATGGTGATTTTTTAGTGTTAAGGATTAAATAGGGCCTCGATAAATTTGACAGGGGCCAAATAGGACCTTCAGCTATCCAAAACTCCAACAAGACACAAGACATGTTCAAAACGACGTCGTATTACTTCCACGCTGGCATACTTAACGGTGACTCAACAAAGTAACGGTCCACGTGTGCTCCGTTAGTTGGGCCATTAGATGCCAACTAATGGAAGGACCAACGTGGCCTTTTTTGTTCAGATATTAGGAACTAAAATGAGACTTTTTTATTATTCGGGACTAAAATGTGCCTCGTGAAAATTATCAGGGAACAAAATGATATTTACTCTTAAAAAAATTCTTACTAGAGCGTCGCATATTCATAACTTTTTGTCAATAACGTGCAGAAGGGTCGTTGATCCACCATAAACATAGAATATGTTTAATTATTCTTGTTATTAAATTATTTTGTAGAATTGTTTTGTAAAAAATTCAAAAAATTTGTTAGATGAATATAATATTCAAACAATTTTTAAAGCTTGATATTCTCCGGTGATCCAGCTCGCCGGCTCTAATGACATTGGTGGCGGTTTGAAGTAATAATAAAAATTTCATAAAAATAAATAAAATGATTTTTTTATTCTAAAAATAAATATGTTTTTTAAAACAATCAAATAAAAAACAAACTAAAAAAATGAATTTTATATTGTATTTTAGTTCTTGAGAAAAACCTTTTCAAAAATAGGAAATTAGGCTCTGTTTGATTGTGGTTTTTAAAAATAATTTTTTAATTTTCAGAAAAAAATAAAAATCTCGTTTGGTATGACCTGTTTTATAAAAATTGTTTTGAAAATTATAACTGTTTTTTTATTTTTAGAATCAAATTTAGAGAACATGTCTGAGTTGTTTTTGTTTTCTGTTTTATTTTTTAACTTTTAATAAGAAAAAAAATATAGAAAACAACCGTTTTCATAACTATTTTACAGAACAGTTTTAAGAACAAAAAAATCAGAACACAATCAAACAGACCGGATCTGTTTAATTTCTGTTTTGGATTCAGAACAAGAAAATATAAAAACTCGTTTAGTAAGACCTGTTTTATAAAAAATGTTTTGAAAACTATAACTAATTTGTTTGTTTTTAAAATCAAATTTAGAGAACATGTATGAATTATTTTTATTTTAGTTTTTAATTTTCAAAAAGAAAAATTAAAAATAAAAAATAATTATTTCTATAACTATTTTACAAAATAATTTTTTTAAAAAAATTAAATCACAATCAAACTGAATAAATTTAACTATATAGATTCTAGCAAGAATAAATTTAAAAAAAAAAATTAATGTTGACTTTTAAATGTGATTCAGGGACTTTGATTAAAGGTTACTCAACACTCACAAAAGAGAAAAAGAGCAAAATTTTCGGCGTGTCACGCGGCATTTGTAATTTTAACAGCTTGTGTTCATTTGCGCTCACATGGAGCACCGACAGCGCCAGCTGCATACATTATTATTAGAAGGTATTATATTTTTCATGTTAAATGAGAATTGAAATCTCATATTATAGAGATAAAAAACATGTGAGATCCATGTGTTAGAAAAAATTAAATGTAGTACCATGTTAGCTTGGAAATCAAAGGATGTATAGGAAAGTTTGAATTTAAATAAGAAATATAAAACACATCATTAAAAGTACCACAACACCGTCACAATCATTTTCATCTATACTCTCTCTTTCTCTGCACTCTTCTCAGTAGCCCCACTAACCCCAAGATGATTTTATCATAATGACGTGGCACATTCTCGTAGCGAGACCACATTCCCTTAAGATGCGCTCCAACGCAGTGGAACATATGCTACGCGGTTTCCTTTTCTTTTTCTTTAGGCCCATTTCTGCAACTTTCTCACACTAACACGCTCTCTCTGTCATCCTTTTATTGAAACCCTCAATTCTTAACTTGCTTTGTTCCCTTTCATTTTATCCACAACCTCAACTTGTTCTTGTTATTGTTCCATCTGTGACGCTTATTATGGCCTTGAGAGTAGCGTTGGTGTTGGCTATGTGTTTGCTTCCGGCGATGGTTGCGGCCATCCGCCCAGCCAAGAGCCCTTTCGTCGTGAAGGGTCGCATCTACTGTGACCCATGCCGTGCTGGTTTTGAGACCCCCGCCACCACATACATTGCCGGTAACTGGTTACCCTTTTACTCTTATCATTTATTTACATGTTTTCAAAAAAGTACTAGTGTTAGTTACTGTTGTATGACTCCAAATCTCAGATCTGTTTCCCATAATGAATCTCTATTGTTTCAATGTCAAAAGTTTGATCTTTTCATTCCTGTGCTCTTTTTTTAATTATTATTTGAATTTCACTCTCTTTGTCTTAAAAATTTCTAATTTCGGGAAAAGCAGTAGTTTATTTTGAATGTACAGTATGATGAGATGAAGGGACAAGGACAACATTGTTAATTCCCAATCATTTTGAGATAAGCCACTTGAATTACCGGGGTGTCAGATCTGATCCGACTGTACTAAATTACATTAGATTTGTTCCGGGTTTATATGCCCGGGTATTACCCGGATAGGTGGTCAGTTATCCTGGTCAGTTATCCCACTTCTTGGTACTTGAGGTGGACCCTACCACGATTACGTGATGGTATCTACCACTACCCACATTCCGTGTAACTACCTATATATATATATAGAGGACAATGGCGTAGAAAATACACACTGATAACTAGACAGAATCTATACTGATGTCCATCCAGAACAAGATTGGTAGTGTGTTGGGTAATGGGTATGGCTCATACGAGGGTCTTTGTTGTCGGGGTCTGCAGGAAGTTAACCGGGTATAACTATGTTACTCTGATCTATTATAATTTTCTTAATAGTTGGGCTTGGGCCGATGAATAGCTAGTTCTAATCCTATTTATATTCTCTTTGTAAATAGAATGACTTGTAACTAGTGGAGGTGATTGATTGAATATAGTACAGACAAGCTGAACGTGATCTATATTGGGTGAACCAGTATAAATCACTCTCTTCTTTTTACTCTCTTCTGTTTTTGTCGATTTCATGTTATTGTCTTCCAACATAGTGCTGGACAGGATCTAATAATGAAATCACAGAATTTTATTTTCGCAAAAAGTCTTGTTAATTTGTTCTTTTGTTATTGTTCTGCCTGTTGGCAGATGTGTCCAACGTAGGTTGGATGATTGATCTTGGATACGAGTGTTTCTCTCTAGATGCCTATAGATTAGGTATCTGGGAGGAACGTGGATCACTGACACTGACCTAGGCGTATGCCTGCAAGGTGTGTGTGTGATCTATAGTGTTTAGGGTTAGAAAATGTGTACCTTACTGCTCTGCTTTACCTGCCTTATATAGCCCGGCTCTAGGGTTTGGTGGCTGGCCGAGGTGCAATGTAGGCTTCGGGCCGAGGTGCGTAGTGGGCCTAGGTCTGGCCCATAACAGTTATGATGTTAAATGTTTTGCATTTGATGAGTGTTGTTTGTAGGCTACACTTTTTTATTTTTTGGTGTTGCTACTTACTATTTTGTAAATCATTGAAGAAAAACATGTGCATTTGTTTTTTAAGTTAGTAACACGTTTTCTTTGATGTTTCTCCGCAGGTGCCGAGGTTATGGTGCTATGCAGGGACAGGAATACCAACGATGTTGTGTACTCACAGCGTGGTTGGACTGACTCGACAGGAGCATATACAATCTCTGTGGATGAGGATCACGCTGACCAGGTTTGTGATGCTAAGCTCATAAGCAGTCCTCATCCTAATTGTAAAGAAGCAACCCCAGGCCGTGACCAAGCCCGTGTTATTCTTACTGGCTACAATGGCATTGCCTCTGACGTTAGGTTTGCCAATGCTATGGGCTTCATGACACAGGACGTTTCCTCTGGCTGTGCTGAGATCCTCAAGCAATACCAGGAGTTCGACAATGAGAATTAATTTCAGTGTATAATCTACTTTGGATTTCGGTGTTCTTATATGTCTATTTAATTCAATCTTGTTGGAGTGTTATCTTAACAATTTCAGTTTATGCTTATATATGTTAATGAACCCTGATAAATTATATTATTACGTGATTATCTGTCTTGGACTACAGGATGTACTCTATTTTGTGTTGCTGTAGTAAACTATTCTTTTATATCTCTGCATTGATTGAATGGGTTTTGTTTTTCCGTCAAGAATGATTTGTAGTGTATGGTGAAGATTAGTGGGGCACAATGTGAAATAAACCTATTATTTGAGAGCGACGAGTGCGAGCTGTTGAAGGTTTTGATATTGTTCTGACCTATTGTGGCTGTCAAAGATTGCTATTTTCTTCCTTCCTTCCTTCTAACTGGGGGTGTAAAGGTTTCAGCCTAATCAGGTGTAGGCTAATGGCCTGCATTTAAAAATTTCGGGGCCTATCCTAGAGTTGTTTTGTATCTTGAAAAACCTATCAAGAATTATAAAAAAAAAAAAAACAAACATAAAAAGTTTGATATTTAGTCCGAGGCACCTCGTTCTATTTTATCGCTTCTGATGGGTGAATAGTTACTTTCAACAAACACTTTCGAAAAGTTTTCTGAATTTTGATACTTGTTTTTTTTTTTACCAAAACCGAATAGAATAAGGAAAGTCAGGATACAACAAACGAGTACCAGATGAGTAACGGCTGTTAATTATAATTATCAAAATAATAAAATTTAATTCCAAGAATAAGTGTTATAAGTATTACTTTATAGGGATTTATAAGAGTTATGTTGTAGGAAAAGTAATTGTGTTATGTTATAAAGATTAGTTTTGTGCGCCAGAGTTTTTTTTTTTTGCTGCATGCCCCACAAAATGTTGTAAGATTAGGGAAATTTGTGTGGCCGTTTTGTAGAAAAGTTTTTTTTTTTTTTGCTGCGGCCGTCCAATTTGCCATCTCTGATTACATTTTTTCGGCGTGTGGGACCAAGGGTGGTTTAATTTCAGCAACGACAAACAAAAGTTGCAAGAGCCTAAGCCCTAACAAAGGGGCTAAGCCCATCTTTAGAGTCAGCTGGTTTAAAAAAAGCCCATTATGCAATGGACAGTTCTTGGAGAGGTGTTTTGGATACTTCCATTTGGAAACCGGAAAAAATCACGAGCTTAACTAAAATGGGCTAAGCTCATCTTTAGTATTAGCCCATGCTTTAATCGAAGCCCATTAAATAAAAAGCATGACAAAAGATACATGAGCCTAACATAAGGGCTAAGCCAATTAAAAAGTAACTAACAAAAGATACATGTGTCTCACAAAAAGGGGCTATGCCCATCTTTGGAATCAGCCCAAGGTTTAAAAGAAGCCCATTAAATAAGCACTGGACAGCTCTGGGAGGTGTGTGTTGGATACGTGCATTTGGAAACCGGAAAAAATCATAAAAAGAAAAAGTGTCATGCACGGACCTTAATTTTAAAAGTTGCTAACTAACAACTTCAATTTTGCTGCAATAACCAATTAAGGACATCAATTTTAATTAATTTTTTTTATCATATGTATCAATAAATTATGTGTTTTTTTTAATAACCTGGAGTATCCCTATTCAACATTTTTTGATCACTTTGTCCTCAAAGTAAAGACTACCCCTCATTGGAACAACGGATGCATTAAGTTTCGCCACCGGTATATTTTTCAAGAATTTACTTGAGGTAGGGCAGAGTTTGAACCTATGAATCAAACAAACTCTTGAGAGCTTATTTGTCAACTGAGCTACTCTAGGGTAGTGTTTGGTTCAGATTTTTTGTTTAGATTCTTGTCCTTCTGAGTTTGACATTCCATGTTGCCTTTGTTTGGTAGAAAAAATATAAAAATTTACCCATGTTTCTCTTTTCCCTAGTCTTTCAGAATCTTTTGCGATGTGGTATTCGCCAGAAAACTAGCTAAATGAGAAAGGGTGAACGAAACAATGTGGAACTCACAAAATTCAACCCAATTTTTCTAGTAAAATCTTGCCAAACAATTTTTTTTTTTAACTTCCCTACCAAACTCCCTTTCTTACCATATTACTGATAATGATATTTTTTTTTTGATAACACTGATAATGATATTTATCTGGTAAAAAAATATCTCCTCTACCAAACGACCCTTTGGGTTTTCAATAAAATATGTTTTAGGTAGTGTATAAATTGTATTTTGTTTACATTATGAATTGCTTTCATATAGGAAGTTCGATATTTATTTTGTTCTCATCAAAAAGCAAAAATATTATTTATTTGGCTTTACTAATTGAAATATGTAGCACCCCAGTTATAAATTACAGTATGCATAAGTTTTCTTAAACTGTTCAGATAGGGCACCGTCATCATCATAGGATTTGATACAATTTTATGAGATTTTTTCCAGTTAATTATATTCAAATGTCGACTCATTTGGCTTGATGGACCCAACTTGAAGAATGGAAGACGAGAAAATTGTAAGGGAAGAGGTTGGTGGAGGACCGAAGGTGGACTTTATAGTTGTGAACATTGAAGATTCACATTTCCCCCCTCTACTATCGATCGATTATTCAATTAGTCTAGTTTAAATCATGTCGAATTACATAAAGGCATCAAAATTCTTCCTACCAAACTCTATATAATTAGTCAATCTAACACTCATGAACTTATGATACCTAAGTTATGACTTGTAAACCATTCCTAATTTGGTACGGTATGGTAATGGTGGTTGAGGTTCACTTCTATCTCATTCAATTCAAGGCACCAGCATAATATAAGAGCATATTCTTTGGCAGGCACAAGAAGCAATGGAGGTTGGTGTGGATTGTTGTTGTATCTATAACTATATAAGCCACGTGATTGTGGGTTATAATTATATATGGCCTTTGAAAATTTCAAGATCCAAAAGCCCGAATTGAAACCGTGAAACCAAATAAAAAGGTTAGGTGGGGGTACTGCTCTTCAAACAACGTTGGGATGACATAAGCACGTGCCATTCCCATTTGTGTGTCAACGGTTGACGATAAAAAGCTAAAAACACATTAATTTTTGTTTTAAAATCTTTATTATTAAATAAAATTTTGTATGAGTCTGACAAAAAAAATAATGAATTTACGTTATTTGATAAGATTCACGTAATGAATTTATATTCTCAGGTTTTGATGGGATTTTTTTTTTAATAAGATTCACATAAATTTTACGTAATAAAAAAAGTCCAACAATAGCAATATTTCATCCCTCTATCAAGCCTATATTGAGGATGAAGAATTGAAGGTGCAGTCTAGTGGTGTTCGGTGGGGTTAAATTCACACTTTCAAGGTTTGTTTTGTTAGGTGTTTCCTTCTTAATTTGGAACCAACGATATACGCGGAGTTGGTTTATGATTTTTTTTTTTTTGTGACCCTTAAACATGATGAAGGGTTGGCCTAAATGATATATTTCGATGTAGTCGGTGTTTATTAAAATAACCATTGGCCCAGTTTGATACAAGTCACAAGATTCATGCTCTGGTGTGCATTAAAAGACATTTTCTGATTTTTTTTTTGAAACATTCCAATCGATTCATTGTTTCGCAACTAATTCGATTCGAGACGAGTTCAGAATTAAACCTTTAAATCCCTCCCAAATGTAGTATTGGAGAGATTCAAACACATATTCTCTTCCCAAACTCTCATGCGCCAACTGAGCTACCACCATTTGGTCCTTTACTTTCTCTTTAATCCTCTCTTTTTCGATTTTTTGGTATTATTCTTTAATTCTCTTTTCAATTAGTGATCTTTTATTCTCTCTCCCTCTCTGAACTCAACTCAAACAATTATATTTTAATATTTTAAATGTAATGCAATTCAAATTCATTTTTCAGAACTACGAAACTTACACGCGTCTGAATCATAATTTCAATTTCGTAGCAGTTTATTGTTTTTTATAAATAATTTTTATTGAAATTGTGAGGCAAATAGTGGATTTAATTTTTTTAATATTAATCTTATTAAATCGTTGATATAATATTTGAACTCAGAATAATCCTGGCTCAGAGTAACAACCATTAGATTACTTTATCTGAAAACTGCAATTAACATTTTTAACTTGTGATTATATAATTGGTGACTCAAAGTCACTTAATAATATTGCAATATTATGATATATAATTCGTAATTCAAAATCACGGGGTATAAAAATAGGGACTTTGGCTCGACTTACAACAGTCAAGACTCGGCCTATTATATATAATCAAATTAAGTAGACTTAAGCCTAAAAAAAAATTATTTAGAAAACAAGTCACATATTTTTTTTAAAAGCTTCTGAGCCGGCCTATATCATATTATTTGTTTTAAACAAAATAATTAAATTATTATTTTAATAATTTTAGATAATAAAATAATATTATTTTAATTAATTTTTTAATTATTAAATGCCTAATAAGTTTAAACAGGTTAACATGCCTAGACTAAAACATTTATTTTTAAATATAAGTTAGATCAAACTTATAATTTGAGCATATACAAGATTATCTGATTAGGAGAGACTTAAAATATTTTATACAAACTCGATCACAAAGTCTAACTTATTCTTAAATATTTTGAAGTAATCCTCTCTAGATTAGGACAGAGTGGCAAATACCTTGAAGTAATCCCCTCTAGATTAGGCATAAGCATGCCCTTTGGGATCCTTGGTATGCTAATATTGTCTTACTCTTGCCCAATATAATTAGGACTTAGGAGTATTTTCCCTTACTCTTAACCCCATCCAAAAATAAAAGATAAAGAAAAATTATTTTAAAAATAACCATAATGTATTGTGAGCATGTAAAATTGTTTGACATCAACATCTAATTTATTGTTGGGTTTTATAAAAATTATGTTGTAGGAAAAATGATTGTGTTATGTTATAAAGATTTGTTTTGTGTGTCAGAGTTTTTTCTTTTTTTTTTTGCTCCGGGCTCCACAAAATTGTTACGGATGGACCTCAGCCAACCGCCTTCCGAGAATATCTCGGATGGGGGATACGGCAAAATCCCAACTGACCCAAACATGCCCGTTGAGGCCGACCAAGTCGGACGAAATCTCAACGACGGAGCTCAGCAGCCGAGCCAGGTACCTCTATAAATAAGCACCTAAACATCTCAGGTACACACTTCTGAATCGCCTAGCTTATTCCACTCATTGTGCACACACAACACCCCCTGGTTATAAAGCCTATTGCTGGTGCGCAGTGATTGGGACCTCGGCATATAGCCTAATAAGTTGGGCATATACATCATCTCTGAGCGCATACCATCTGGTATAGCAATACGGTCTACCTCGGACCTAACATTGGCGCCGTCTGTGGGAACTCGGTAAATTTCGATTCCCATAACACCATGACCAACACAAGATCCACGTCGGGCAATGCTCAGGGGCCTTCCCAAATGTCTGGTTTGGAGCAGCTCCAGGCCTCAGCTAGCCCGGTTTTGGTGGAAGTGCAAGTCGAAGAGGTCGGACCACAGAGGCCGCCTCCTAGACCACCGGTTGGAAACACAACGACTGTGAATCGTCAACCCGAGCCACCGAATGTAACTTCGATGGCAATGGGAGCAATCCTCCAGCGGATGCAGGAAATGGAAAACCGATTCCTAACACAACAACGACTAGATGCTGAGAGAATGGCCACGCTGGAGGCTGAACTACGAAATCGGACTGCTCAAGGTGGAACCGGAAGCGGGCCACAGGCTCAGGACGGAGGGAACCAGCACCAAAATCTGGGTGGAAATGCTGCTGCTGGCAATGGAACCTCCCAACCTCATAACACGTCCGCTCCTGAGGCCAACGTCCTGGAAACCCTGTCTCAACACCTCGGCAATCAGCAAGAGGTAGGAGGCCAGAACATCGCCGTCAACAACCAAAACCAAAATTATCTGAACGACGATGAAGCTAATGACAGCCCGTTTACGGAAAGATTAATGAACCTGGCCATCCCCCCAAGGTTCAAGAGCACCAGAATACCTCCCTATGATGGGAGCCAGGACCCAGAAGCCCACTTGGAGGCTTTCAAAACCGAAATGCTGTTTAATGGGATTACAGGACCCATCAAGGCCAGAATTTTCGCAACAACTCTAACGGGACAGGCAATGACCTGGATCACCAGGTTGCCCAAAAACTCAATTGACTCGTTCGAAGATTTAGCGCGAACTTTCCGCCTAAACTTCGCAACAAGCAAGGTGCATCCCATGCCGGCCTACGCGCTGGGAAGAATTCGTCAGAAAGACAATGAATCATTAAGGAAATACCTTGATAGGTTCAAAGATGCAGCACTGAAGGTCCGCGGTCTCACTGAAGCTGTGCACCTTCATCTAATCATTTCTGGATTAGATGGCGACTCCCCCCTTGCAAGGTCGATCTACAAGAACCCGGTCAACGACCTCGAAGAATTCCGACGGAGGTCCGACAAATATATTGACGTGGAGGATATGCAGCAGGCATACGTCGACTCTCGTGGGCGGAGCCCGTCCAGAAGAAGCCCAAATAAGAAGAACGGTAGAGATCGGGACCACAAGGGGTCCAAAAAAGGGAACGACACTCGCGAGAAGAAGACGGAAGATCGTTCTCCCAGAACGAAGTTTGAGGACTATACACCATTAAACGTGCCCAGATCCAGGATCTGGCGAGAAGTTGCCCAGACCGAGATGAGAAACGTCGACCGACCTCGCCCCCTTAGGGCAAAAAGCGGATTGGACAAAAGCAAATATTGCGCCTTCCACGACCAAAACGGCCACATCACGGATGACTGCTGGGACCTTCGAGACGCGATTGAGAAACACGTCAGAGAAGGAAAGTTAAAACAGTACATAATTCGCACGCAAGGCAAGAAGAACAACAAACCCAGACAGAAAAGCCGAAGCCGAAGCCGAAGCCGAAGTCCGAGGCGCGGAGACAAAAGAGACCAGAGGCCAGACCGCAATGCCAAGGGCAAGGAAGTCGACGACAGAATGGAGACTTTTCCTGAAGCAGAATTTGAATGCAACGTGATCAGCGGAGGATTGGGTGGCGGAGGAGACTCGGCGAACGCCCGAAGGAAATACTTAAAAGAGGTCATGTCCATTAGAGACCGGCCATCTTTTAAGCCAGACTTCGATGGACCCGAACCCCCTCCGATATACTTCACCAGAGCAGAGCTGGCAAGGGTCGTGCCAGGACATACTGACGGATTGGTAGTCACTGGTGTGCTAGTCAATTGTCGAGTCAGGAGGATCTTCCTTGACCACGGAAGCTGTGTAGATATAATCCTCTGGGACGCCTTCAAGAGGATGAATTTGGATGAAAAGGACCTCAAGCCATGTGTCACCGAGCTCCTTGGCTTCAACGGATACCCATCTCCACCAAAAGGATATATTGACCTCAAACTGACCCTCGGCACGAAGGATTCCTTCCGTTCCGAGAGAGTTCGGTTTGTGGTAGTGGACACTTCCTCCTCTTATAATGTAATCATTGGTCGTCCCACTATTCACGCTTGGGACATGATGATATCCACCAAGCACCAACTCATGAAAATGCCAGGGCCCAACCTTGAAATAATCACAATTCCTGGAGATCAAAGAGAGTCAAGGGAGTGCTATTTTGAGACAATTCGGTCCCATCACGGGGATCCGGCATCTCCTCCCCGGACAAGGGGGGAAGGATCAAGCCACCGAGTTTTCAGATCGGCCAGCAGAGAGGTCAACCTAGTCGAGCTCGACATGCGAGAGGAGCTTCAATCGCCTCGACCACAACCCGAGGGCGAATTACAAGAAGTCGAGATCCGCGGTGATGGCCAAGGCTACACCAAGGTCGGAAAGTCTCTGGAGCTAGAGTTTCAGAACGAGCTCGTAGAATTCCTAAAGACCAATTCCGACGTATTTGCTTGGAAGGCCTCCGAGATCCCTGGGATTGATCCAGCCTTTTGCTGCCACAGGCTATCGATGTATCCGGGAGCAAAGCCGGTATCCCAAAAGAAAAGAAAGATTGGGGTAGACAGACGCCAGGCTCTAAACGAACATGTGGACGAGCTCTTGGAGGCCGGATTCATTCGTGAAATACAGTATACTACCTGGCTGTCAAATGTAGTAATGGTTAAAAAACCAAGCGGAAAATGGAGAATTTGTGTCGATTACACAGACCTGAACAAGGTCTGCCCAAAGGATTCCTACCCTTTGCCCAATATCGACCAACTAGTGGACAACTCATCCGGCTTCCAGTTGCTTTCATTTATGGACGCGTACTCAGGGTATAATCAAATTCCCCTTCACCCGGATGACCATGATAAGACGGCTTTTATTTCGGAAAAAGGAAATTTCTGTTATAATGTTATGCCATTTGGCCTCAAAAATGCTGGGGCCACTTATCAAAGGATGATGAACCGAGTCTTCCAGACTCAGATCGGAAGAAACCTGGAGGTATACATTGACGACATGATCGTCAAGTCAATAAGCACTTCGGCGCACATCGCTGACCTCGGTGAAACTTTCGAGCAATTAAGAGCTCGGAAGATCAGGCTGAACCCAGCCAAATGCGCATTTGGAGTACCAGCTGGGAAATTCCTGGGGTTTATGCTTACAAACCGAGGAATTGAGGCAAATCCCGACAAATGCAGGGCGGTATTGGAAATGAAGCAGCCACAAAATAAAAGGGAGGTCCAGCAGCTTACAGGCCGCCTTGCTGCCTTGACCAGATTCCTCCCAAAATCAGCAGAGAAGGCACTGCCGTTTTTTAAGCTCCTCAAGAAGGAGGCAGAATTTGGTTGGGGGGAAGAGTGCAAAAAGGCATTCGACAACATCAAAGTTTGCTTGGCTACCCCTCCCGTACTAACAAAGCCAGAGCCCGGAGAGACGCTGGTCCTGTACCTGTCTGTGGGTGAGGAAGCTATCAGCGCCGTCTTAGTCCGGGAAACGGATAATCACCAGCACCCAATCTATTTCGTTGGACGTACACTGCAGGGACCAGAACTCCGATATCAGAAGCTAGAAAAAGTGGCATTCGCTTTACTGACAACGGCAAGAAGGCTCCGACCTTACTTCCAAAGCCACCGGATCATAGTGCGGACAAACCAGCCTATCAGGCATATACTACATAAGCCTGACCTGGCAGGAAGGATGATTAATTGGGCTGTCGAGCTATCCGAGTTTGATTTAACGTACGAACCTCGACCAGCAATAAAGTCACAGGCACTTGCCGACTTCATCTTGGAGCTCACCCCGGGCAATGAACAGGAGAAGTCGGAAGAGGATATCTGGACCGTGTACGTGGACGGATCCTCAAATTCTAAAGGAAGCGGCGCGGGAGTAATCATCGAAAGCCCGGAAGGAGTATCAATTGAGCATTCGCTCCACCTGGCATTTCCGACCTCAAACAACCAAGCAGAGTATGAGGCGTTTATTGCTGGGATTATGCAGGTGAGAGAGCACGGAGCAAAGAGAATCAAAATCATGAGCGATTCTCAAGTCGTCACTTCCCAAGTTGAGGGAAAGTACCAAGCCAAGGGCCCTCTCATGATGAAGTACCTCCAAAGAGTTAAGGAATTGTTTGCCGAGTTCGACGAGGTAATGATCCAATACATCCCTCGAAATGAGAATAGCAGGGCCGACATCCTGTCCAAACTGGCAAGCTCAAAAGGACCCGGCAACCACCGCACCGTTATTCAGCAAAGCATTCTGGAACCAACATGCGTTCTAATGATAACTACCGACACTGAAGATTGGAGGAGACCAATCGTGGCTTACCTTGAAAAAGGAACCTTGCCAGAAGATACTAAAGAAGCAAAAAAGCTGGTCAGGAACTCGGCTTGCTTCACCATAGTAGAAGGTCAACTCTACAAAAAGGGTTTCTATGCACCCATGCTGAAGTGCCTTGATAAAAACGAAGTTGAATACGTGTTATCCGAGATCCATGAAGGCATCAACGGACATCACATGGGGGGCAAAGCGTTGGCTAAGAAGGCGCTAAGAGCTGGATATTACTGGCCAACAATGGCGGCTGACGCCACGGAACATGTTCAGCGATGTGAGCAGTGTCAGAAACATGCACTGATAATTCATGCACCTCCAGAGGAATTGCAGACCATAACGGCACCTTGGCCATTTTTTAAATGGGGAATGGACCTCTTAGGACCCTTTGCTGCTGCTGAAGGACAACTAAAGTGGATGATAGTCGCGGTCGACTACTTCACCAAATGGATTGAGGCTGAACCACTGGCCACCATCACCTCGGCCAGGATTCGACGCTTCTTCGAGAGGAACCTGGTAAGTCGGTTTGGAATCCCTGCAGAAATTGTAACCGACAACGGAACTCAATTCATTGACAAGAAATTCCAAGAACTCATGTCCGACTTCAAAATAAAACACCGTTTCGCCTCAGTGGAACATCCCCAGACCAACGGACAAGCCGAGTCTGCCAACAAGGTAATAATCAACGGACTCAAGAAAAGGCTTGACGAGGCCAAAGGAAACTGGGTACAGCAATTACACCTAGTCTTATGGGGGTACAGAACAAGTGTTCAATCCGCAACAGAAGAAACCCCCTTCAGGCTAACATACGGTTGCGAAGCAATGATTCCGGTTGAGATCGGAGAACCGTCCTGGAGAAGGGCCCAAAGACTGCAAGGCACTGAGGGACAAAATGATGAAGCACTGCTGATTGAGCTCGACCTGTTGGATGAGTGCAGGGAGAACGCCAGATACAAAAATATGATGGCCAAGCGCCTAGTTACGGCTAGGTTTAATAAGAAAGTAAGACCTCGGTCATTTCAGAGTGGCGACCTAGTTTTGAGAAGAGCCGACATCGGCAACAAGAATGCCAAAGATGGGAAGCTCGCAGCAAATTGGGAAGGCCCTTATAGGGTCAAGGACAATCTCGGAAAGGGAGCTTACACTCTGGAAACTCTATCAAAAAAGCCAGTAAAAAGAACTTGGAATGCTGACAAGCTGAAAACCTACTACAGTTAGGTATGAAGACATGGTCAAAAGTAATAGACTTTAGTCCACATAAATAAAACGAGCCATGGAGCTCGGACAGTACTTGATTTGATTTTAAAGCAAATAAGCGGGCTGTAAAGCTCGGATTTGTAAACAGTCTTATTATGAATGAATGAGCAGTTGTTTTTAAAACGCCTCCATTTATGATTCCGACATGTATGTCACGGTCGTTAAAGAAATGAACCTTCGAAAAAGAAATTAACATTTTTAGATCGGACATCAGTGACTCGCAAGCCATAAAGGTAAATGAAATCAATATGGTAAAATTAGACGAGCTCGGATTAATCAAAGTTTGTTCATAACAAAAGCTAAGCCGAAAAACGGCAATGATTACAAAATATTGTAGAAACAGAAATTAAGGGGTCCCAGCCTCGGCCTCTTCCTCAGAACCAGGAGAACCCGGAATAATGACGCCGTCCTTTACTTCGTAAGACACGTCCATACCCTCTTCGATGAGCCCTGGGTTGAGAACTCGGGCCTGAGCAATGGCGTTGTCAAAAGCTTGGACAGCCGCGTTAACCACCGCGTTCCTGGCCTCTTCAAAATCGGCAGTCTTTTGGTCGAGCTGAGTTTGAAGCGCTTGCAGTTGGACATCTTTATCCCCCAAAGATTGGGTAAGAGCTTCTTTCTCGGCGCTCAGCTCACCGACCTTAGAATTGGAAAGGCGCAGGTCCTCCTTCGCCGTGTCCACCTCCTTCTGCAGATCCCCAAATTTAACCTCCAGGGCGGAATTAGATCGCTCTAACTCCACGACCTTAGCAGAGAGGGATGACTTGGCCGCATTCGCCTGGTCCAGATTCTGGAGGAGGTCCTGAAATATCTGGATCAATGAGGTCGTCTTTAAGGCGTCCTCCTCCATTCGCTTCAACATAACCCTCACAGAAGAGGTCAAGCCGGAATCCAGAAAGAGACCAGGGGAGGCTTCAAAGCCGCCCTGAGACGGTCAGAAACGCCTGACTTCCATAGCTCCCCTGGCTCCAAGCTGAGGAGGGCCCCCTGGGTCCACTGGGAAGCAGGAATCGCAGCTGGACTTGGTGGTGGGGGGGGGGAAACATCAATTGGAACCACCTCGTCGGCAGGTGGGTCCTCCCCCAAAATAATGTCTACCCGCCGTCGCTTCGACGCTTCGGGTTCTGAAGGGGCAGCCTCTCGCGACTTGCCCTTGCCGGCTCGCTTGGGTAGATACTTCTTGTAGTCAGCCGAAGTCATGCCAACTGAAAATCAGAAAATGCAGTGTTAAAAAGTTACCAAAAAGAGAATGTTGTCAAAAATAAATAAAAAACTTGACATACATACCAAACTCATAAATAGCATCATCTCCAAACTTATTTACTATCCGACTTAAGTCGATGACGCCATAGTCGTCAGTGTACTCAATTAAAATCCGCGCCGCGAACCTCTCAGCTCTGGAAAGCGCGGACACAGGAGTGGCGTAGTGTTTTGGACGACGTCGATAGTGTTTTCGCGTCCAATACAGCTCGAAGTGGCATAATAAGTTCCCATCATCTAGCAGCTCCTTGCCAAACCAAGGGAGGGAATCGGAACGGGAAGCCACTTTAAAATAGGCATTCTTAAAGCCCTTAAAGGATTGAGAGTAAGGGATGAAAGTTCACTGTACTCAGGGGTACCTCGGTAGGTAACCCGCTTCCTCTCTTTCAACTCGGC